>MJUU01046966.1:153702-167754 GCA_002080025.1 Modiolus philippinarum | reverse complement strand
TTGTCATCTGGGGTACAGATATTCCATAGCGGTCCACAAGATGGTGATGTCGACCGTAAAACTTCTGGAGAGATAACTTCAAGTTTTGGGTAACATACCCTTGTTGAAGTAATCTATTTGTGAGCAACCGGGCTCTAAAAAGGCAGTCACTGTATCGAACACAGGCTCTTGAATAGCGAATGAGCTGAGAGATGTAAACTCCATATGCCGGCGCTGTTGGGATGTTGCTACAAAGAAAAGAAATCAGATGAAAAATAAAAATTTTTAGGTTATCTGCAAATTTGCAATTTTGGCCCGTCAGGCCCCTCATAGCTTTTTGATGCAATATGTATTTGTGTTTCCGACAACAGCGATGCAGGCGAAACATGTCTTCCATGGAAGACTCACAATTTTTTTATTTTTTTTTACTACTTCTGCCCCAACCCCTTAATAAGACACAAACCCTAAGGAGTATCTCCCTCTTGCATAGCTCTGTCCTCAGTTGATTTTGGCTTATTTAGATCCTATTGGTAATTTGTTCTCTATCGGCGTTTACACATATTTCGGTTCATGGATTTCCAAATGTTTTGATTTTATCTACACTGATGAGACATATGCTGTTGAAATGCGCATATGCAGAACCTAAATTTACAGTAACCTCGGTATTTTGTTATTTGTTACAATTGGCCGATGCCACTGCTGGTGGACTGTTAGTCCCCGAGGGTATTCACCAACCCAGTAGCCAGTACTTCGGTGTTGGCCCGAAAACCAATTTTATTTGAAAATTTGTAATATCTAAATTTCAGAAAATTTGTTAAAACCTTAGGAGTATCTCCCTCTTGCATAGCTCTGTCCTTAACTGATTTTGGCTGTCCTATTTAGATCCTATTGGTAATTTGTTCTCTATCAGTGTTTACACGTATTTTGGATTTCCAAATGTTTTGATTTTATCTGCACTGATGAAACATATGTTGTCGAAATGTGCATCTGCAGAACCTAAATTTACAGCAACCTCGATATTTTGTTATTTGTAGCAATAAAGATTTAAACAAAGAACTAAATATAAAATCTAAATGGCACCGGGGTGCACAAGCCGAGTTGCAACTAATGTGACCAAAATGATGTGCAATTTTGAAAGCACTAATCAAGGACCCAAATATTTCTTAAATTTTCCATCTTTTATAATTTCCTATCTAATATCTAAAATTCTAAGAATTAATAAAGGGCTACGCCGAGCGCAGCATGTCGACCATTGAAATTTGAACAGGTGTAAAGTAAAATTAATGTGGACACAGTAATTTGCTGGACACAATAAGGACCTTGGACACAAGCTAGTGAAAATAAAAATTAGCTCTTTTAATCCCTTATTACTAGGATATTGTAAGAGCTAAGAAATTCTGTTGACTACCATCAAGAGAAATCCAAAGAAAAAACTCTGGTTGTAATCCAACGAAAAATAAAGATTTCACATATTTTGAAGTATTGCAATTTGGCTCCTTTGACCCATTATAGCTTGGAAACCAAAGAGCAATGCAAAATATACTGCCATATCACTGAAAGCTTTAAATGAGAACAATCCAAAGATAAAAATCCCATCAAAATCTAATGAAAAATAAACACTTCACATATTTCTAATGATTGCAATTTTGACCTCTTTGACCCCTTATTGCTCGGAAACAGTAAGAGCTACATCAAATCTGTTGACATACTGCTGAAAGCTTACACTGAGAGAAATCCAAAGATAAAAATCCCATCAAAATCTGATGTAAAATAAAGATTTTACATATTTCTAAAAATTGCAATTTTGGCCCTTTTGACCCTAATAGCTTGGAAACGGTAAGAGCTACGCCAAATCTGTCGACATACTACTTAAGGCCTACAATGAGAATCCAAAGAAAAAATCCCATTGAAATTGGATGAAAAATAAAAATTTTAGGTAATCCGCATGTTTTCAATTTTTGCCCCGTTGGGCCCCTCATAGATTGGAAAAGGAACAAGTTATCAAAAATATAATGGTGCAGAGCTTGTAAATTTTTCATAAGGAATCCACCACAAAAAAACTTAAAATTTTGCAAAATCAAAATCGGACTAAAAATAAAATTGGCCCCCTTTGGGCCCCATTTATCTCGTGAATGGTACATGCCACATGAAATCCGTTGGCATATTGCTGATTGGAAATTTCCTCAAGAAGACACTGAAAGAAACCCCATCAAAATCCGATAAATAATAAAGATTCTACAGTCATATATGTTAAAAAATCAAATTTAATCCTTTTTGGACCCTTTTTTCAAAACGGGTGGGGCCACAATGACCAAAACTATGCCAAGCCTTCCTTTTGTGCCAAGGAACATTGTGTTAAAATTTCATAAGGATTGGTCAACTGAAACTAAAGTTATTGACCAAAAACAAAAGTGTCTACAGACAACGTCTACAGACAACGACAACGACGACGACGACAGCACCATACCATTATACGACCGCGAAAATTTTTGCAGTCGTATAATAAAGGTTAAATTTCATGATTTCAGTTACTGTCAAATATCTTGACAATTCAATATATGAATCAGTACCCAATCATATTCAAGTTTTTCAACCTCTTGAGTTATCATCCTAAAACTAATTTTTTATAAAATTATCAATATGAAAGTGACAATAAAAGTCCGAAACGATCAAAGGAAGAGACCAGTAAGGAAAATCCGTATAACATTCGACTAAATCCGGGAAACACAATCCAACACAGAACATTTTTGGCAAGCCGTCATATTCCCGACTTGGAACGGGCATTTTATAAATAAAATGGTGGGTTAAACCAGGTTTAATGATGCATCAACCTCCCGCTTATATGACGACTAACTATAGCTTCTGTGTGCCCAGATTGTGTAAAAGTGTCAAAGCCATAATATTGTCAGGGGGCACTTCACTATTTCAATACGCCAATATTTGACAGACCACGAAAATAGTACTATAAAAAATAGTGCCTTATAATTTGTAGTGACTCCAGCCAATTGATACAATTGATACTATTATTTTGGGCTACTGTGAACTTGACCTGCTTTCTCCAAAATCAATAGATTTCCTCCCCTCCTACAACCCGCCCATATATACAAGGTTTGTGTAAATTGGATATACACTTGTAGAGTTAGCATCCAGAAACCTAATTTTTCTGAAATTTTGACTATAATTTTTATCACTGTGACCTTGAACTTGGCATACTTTCTCCTAAATAAAAAGGGTTCCTACCCTACTGGTACCTCCAAGTTTGGATTTATACTTTTGGAGTTATCATCTGGAAACAATTTTCAATATATTTTCAGTCATTGTTACCTTGACCTTAGACCTACTTTCTCCAAAATCAATAGGGTTCCTCTCCTCCTGGTTCTGTAATTAAGGGTAGCCCAGAACAGAGTGTCCTAATTAGAAAAATACAAAGTTCAAAGCCCTCTAACTCTATAGTGAAAAGTTTCATATCTTTTAACATTTTTCTGTCTGAGTGCAGATAAGAGGGGCACAAAAAATAAGGAAAAAAAATGAGGATGACATAAAATTTATTCAAAACATGTATATCACAGGAATATTTACCAATACACAATATAAAGCAATAAATAATAAAAACAAAAATGTAAATATAAACAAAAACAAGGTAAAAACTTCAGTAATAAATAGAAACAATAACATTGTAAAAAATGTACTGAGGGAATGTAACTTTGAGTAGTAGGCTTTGGGAAAAATTCCAATCAGGTTTAATGCCAAACTTACCATTTTAATGTGGAAACAGTTTTGACAATGAAATAATAAGGATGTAGAAATTGTGATCAAAAGATAAAATATATTTTGCAGTATGTTTTTTTAGTATAATTCAATGAATATTATCCTGTCCTTAAAATTTTAGAAATATGAGAGGTATGATAAAAATTTGTAATGATGGTAAAATACACACAGAGGTCAATAATTTATAAGAAATCATAAAAAATAAATTTTTATTATGTCTACATAAATTAGCTCCCTTTGTTAGTTTAACTAGTTTCTGACTTACTTACAACATACTCAATTAATTTTTTTTGAAGTTCTTTGATAATTTGAGCCTCATGGTGGTTGTATATATAATTGTTTTATACATAATAGACATACTGTATATATGTACATATCCAATGACTATTTGAGGTCAACTTTAATTCCAAACAAGATGTGTTTTGTGAAACACTTATGCCGCCGAGTAGAAGTAAAGAAGATAGATTTAGCAACTTTTAACAATGAATATCCTTCTGACAAAATAATTTGTAGAAATAAATTCTGGTATCAAGTGAAAAGTTTAATCACATCAAATGATGACTGCAATTGGATGCAAACACAGCAGTCACCCAAATGAACCCCTCCAATCATTATCCAAGCATTATCAAGAAACAATTTTCACCCCCCCCCCCTTTTGGAACATTTATAGTCAACTCATTGTGTTCTGTGTATCAGTATTATCAGTTCTTTGATTACACCAGGGATCATCAATACTGGTTCCCCAGAAGTGGAGGAATACACAGAAGAGAAGAAATGAAACAATAGATATTTTTAGTAACATGCCTCATCATTGATATATATAATACATATATAAATACCTATAAAACAAAAGTGAATAAATGAAGAAAATATGCTGAATGATTTAAAAAATCTATTTTTACAAAAAAAATCTATAGATATAAAGAAACATTTCATCATTAATGAGTTTAATTTCTATATATATAAATAAACAAACTATAATTTCATTTTTCTGGCGAAATTTAACCGGACAGTCACATGTCAAGGTCAAGGTCACGAGGTCAAATATTCTGGTACCAACTGAAAGGTGTCTCCACAAGGAATACACATGCAAACTATGAAAGCCCTATCACTTACCATTTAAAAGATATGCTCAATGTTAAAGTTTTTATGCAGTNGAAGAAATGAAATAATAGATATTTTTAGTAACATCCCTCATCATTGATATATATAATACATATATAAATACCTATAAAACAAAAGTGAATAAATGAAGAAAATATGCTGAATGATTTAAAAAATCTATTTTTACAAAAAAATTCTATAGATATAAAGAAACATTTCATCATTAATGAGTTTAATTTCTATATATATAAATAAACAAACTATAATTTCATTTTTCTGGCGAAATTTTACCGGACAGTCACATGNATATGAAAGCCATATCACTTACCATTCAAAAGATATACCCAATGTTTAAGTTTATTATTTTTTTTTTCAAAAAAGTCCAACACATGTCAAGGTCAAGGTCACCAGGTCCAAAATTTAGATATGGTTTGAAAGGTCTTGCCACAAGGAATACACATGCAAAATATGAGAGCCCTATCACTTATCATTCAAAAGATATGCTCAATGTTAAAGTTTTTATGCAGTTGTTCACAGGCCAAGGTCAAGGTCACAAGGTCAACTATTCTTGTACCAATTGAAAGGTCTTGCCACAAGGAATGCGAATGCAATATATGAAAGCCATATCACTTACCATTCAAAAGATATACCCAATGTTTAAGTTTATTATTTTTTTTTTCAAAAAAGTCCAACACATGTCAAGGTCAAGGTCACCAGGTCCAAAATTTTGGTATCGTTTGAAAGGTCTTGCCACAAGGAATACACATGCAAAATATGAGAGCCCTATCATTTACCATTCAAAAGATATACCCAATGTTAAAGTTTTTTGTGGACAAACAGACAAACAAACAGACAGACAGACCAAAAACAATATGCCCCATGCCCCCCGAAACTTCGTTTCACGGGGGCATAAAAATAGAACCTAGAGATATACCTAAGACAATATCAAAGTCATTTTGAGTTCTCATCTCTGCAATGCTCCATATGAAAATGTACCCTCCTTTAAAGTTTGAAGGAATTTCGATTTTTCTAAAATACTGACATCAAATTTAGAATATAGGAAAAAAATGTTTAAAAAATCCAAATCAATTCCATTTCTCAGGACTGAAAAACTTCATTTGTGTCAGATTTTAAATAGATATTCTCTATCTAGATAGTTAAATTGTTGGCATGATTCTGAATCTATTCTGAATATATAGTCTCTAACATTGTTTCCCATTTATTACATATATTTCTAACATGGAGATAGTTAAAATTTTCATATTTAGAAGTTTTACCGAGAAAATTTAACCATCGAGATTTGAGAAATTATAGTAATAGACGTGAAAAGGATGCTAGAGATTGTTTCTCTGATTCCTACTAAATTTATTTGAAGTGGTCTCTATTCTCAAATATGCTGCCATTTTGTTGCTACCATGATTGCTATGTACATAACTGCACCATTAATTTGAAGTGATGTTCAGTGAAATATTTTAAATAAATATGTCATATAACCTATAGATTTATTAATTTTAGTAATGAAAATTCAAAAACAAATTTGCCAAACAATAATTAAGTTTTTATTTCATCAGCATTCGGTCACACTATTTTTAGAAACTGACAAGACATTTACATCACTGGCCAATCATCAACTAACAACAAATTATACCCATGTTAGCTATCTATTTTTGAACAAATTTGTCAACAGGTTTTTAAATTTGCTAGTAATTTGAAAAAGAAAATATTTCTAAATTTATCTTTTATGATTAAATTTGTAATTTTGATATTCTTTGAGGCTGTATTTATACATACTCAAATGATATGAAAAATAAATAAAAATTCTCAAAAAAAATAAAACAAAATAAATAAAAATAATGAAATAAAACTTTTTTTCAAGAAAGGTGGATAAGAATCCATATTGTAGCTAAAACGGTGTAATTCAGTACATAAACAACCTGTCTATTTACAATGAAGCCCTTTTATAATTAGAGATATTGATAAGCTAAATCTGACAAATTGAATTCCATTCATTTACAGTCTTTGAAAAAACAATACAGATCTTTGTGTATCTACTCTTTTTCAAAACATAGAAGCAGCCACAGCCTGCTAAGCTCACCTCGTTGCACAGCATTGTCACATGTTAGACATGTCAGTAAACAGGAATTGACTATAACCATTCTTTTTAACAAATTCATTCATGTGTAAAGTGTAGGTCAAAGACTGTCACCCCTGAATGCATGACACATACCAATATGGTTGATGTGGGACATGTCAGTAACCGGCAATGGACTACAACCACTCTACCTAACCAAGTCGCTCATGTGTAAACTGTAGGTCACAGACAGCATCCGAAGCATGCATTGTTGTTGTAATCCCAAAATGCATCATACATATCAATTTGGTTGATGTGTGACATGTCATTTACTAAAAATGGACTTTAACCATTCTACCTAACCAAGTCGCTCATGCATAAGATGTAGGTCACAGACAGTATCCGAAGCATGCATTGTTGTTGTCATCCCGACATGCATCATACATACCAATATGATTGATGTGGGGCATATCAGTAAGCGGGAATGGACTTTAACCATTCTACCTATCAAAGTCGCTCATGCATTAAATGTAGGTCACAGACAGCATCCGAAGCATGCATTGTTGTTGTCATCCAAAAATGCATCATACATATCAATATGGTTGATGTGGGACATGTCAGTAACCAGGAATGGACTTTAACCATTCTACCTAACCAAGTCACTCATGTGTAAAATGTAGGTCACAGACAGCATCCAAAGCATTCATTGTTGTTGCCATCCCGAAATGCATCATACATACCAATATGATTGATATGGGGCATATAAGTAAGCGGGAATGGACTTTAACCATTCTACCTAACCAAGTCGCTCATGCATAAAATGTAGGTCACAGACAGCATCCAAAGCATGCATTGTTGTTGTCATCCCAAAATGCATCATACATACCAATATGGTTGATGTGGGACATGTCAGTAACCAGGAATGGACTTTAACCATTCTACCTAACCAAGTCACTCATGCATAAAATGTAGTTCACAGACAGCATCGGAAGCATGCATTGTTGTTGTCATCCCAAAATGCATCATACATACCAATATGGTTGATGTGGGACAGGTCAGTAACCGGGAATGGACTTTAACCATTCTATCTAAACAAGTCACTCATGCGTAAAATGTAGGTCACAGACAGCATCCAAAGCATGCATTGTTGTTGTCATCCAAAAATGCATCATACATACCAATATGGTTGATGTGGGACATGTCAGTAACCGGGAATGGACTTTAACCATTCTTCCTAACCAGACACGGATGCAGACGCCGAGGCTCGGGGTCTCACATAAGCCCCCTCCCCCACCCTCATTTCGTGAGGTGAGCTAAAAATACTGAGAAAATATGCTTTGATTGCATCATTGTACAAGACCTCACTTAATAACATCATACGCATGATCTACATCTAGTTCATTTTGATATTTATAGTTTGTTGCACCATTTTGAATTTTTCACATCTGTAATAGCATGCAATTCATATTCAAAGGAATCTGTTATAGATAACTCTTTGTATGAAAAAACTAATTATCTTCTTATACATCAGTTAATATTCAATGAGAAACATTTGTCGTTCATCTCCCAGTACTAAGTTAGATATACATTGGATATGGTAAAAAGGGAGAAAATTTTAATTGTTCTCCACTGCAACTCGACAGAGGGACATAGTAATGGGCTGCATCCGTGTGTCCGTGTGTCACGGTTTTTGTGGGCACAACTCTTCTTACACCACTGGACAGATTTTGCTGAAATTTTATGTGATTGTTTGTCACCAACTGTAGTTGATCATATCATGCCGCCATTTTGATTTGACAAATAATTTTACAGGAGTTATGGAACTTTATCGACTTAATGCATGCTACAGCTTAGGAACACTTTGTGGGTGCAACTCCTCGGAAACCACTAAACGGATTATGCCGAAATTTTGACCGATCATTTGCCACCATATGCACTTGATCATATTATGCCGCCATTTTGATACAACAAATTTTACGGGAGTTATGGGACTTTGTGCATAATGCATACTACAACATAGGAAGACTTTGTGGACACATCTGCTCAAAATCCAATGAAGGGATTTTGCTTGGCTGTTTGCCACCTAATGCAGTTGATCATATCCTGCCGCCATTTTGATACGCAAACTTTTACATGAGTTATTGGACTTCATCGGCTTGATGCATACTACAGGATAGGAAGACTGTGGAAGCAACTCCTCAAAATCCAATGAAGGGATTTTGCTGAAATTTTGCTTTGTTCCTAAAGAACATTGCATTTTATACAATAGTACCTCTAAATTTCCATTTACCTTGTAACACATTGCACTCCCACTTTACTGCAACATAGGGGACACATAGCTACATGTAACAATCTTGTTAGCATATCAATAGCCTGTTCTGATATTGAAATTATAATTATATCCACTTTGACTATATATATATATATCTAACTTTTTCCAGGGAGATGACTGACAAAGTGTTTCTCATCAATCCCTCTCATTATAACCCTTTCTTGTGCATTTTTATGTGAGACTGGCATACCAGGTCTAGAGTGGAATTATCGCCAGTAAAGTAATTTTCATTTTCTTTATCAATACCAATGTCTGCTTTTGACTGGACTAATCTCTGAATTTGATGTTTTAGTTAACTACAAAATGGTCAAGATTTGCAAATTAGTTTGAGATACCTTGTATTTGTGGTGTTCCAGCAACTGAAGTAGAAACTACCAAAGTTCAACTGTTTTTTTTTATCAAAAACAAAAGACTGAACAGATCTTATATAGTGCATCTGAAGTCTAATATTAATCATACTAGTCGCCTAGTGTTTCTAACTACATGTAATAACAAGCAAGAGCTAATTAGACAATATTCATTCTAACTTGTCCCGTCATATTGTACAAAAGAAATTCATTGACATGTATTTCCTACAAAGGAACCTACTAGACTGCACACTGTTCTGTAAAATGAATGTAAGGTACAAGACACTAGGATTACTGACAACGACTCTACTTCTTAAAGGCTCATTGACTTGACAAGGTACGATCCGTGACATGTATTTTTTTTTTTCATTTTCACAATAAATTGTGTTTTGCATTGAAAGTATACTTCATGGTCAACCCTCCACTCAGTGCAACTGAAACCCTCAAAATGTTATATGTTTGGTAAAACAGATACAGATCAGGTTTACTTAAGTAAAACTAGATATTTTCTAACCTACAGTATTGCACCTATTACATGATTGTAAAATTATATACAACATTTGACACATTTGGTACAAATTATGTTACTCATTTTGTATAATAATTCACTCCAACTGATTATAATAAAGCAGAGACATATAATTACAGAGATTGACAACTCACCTATCTCGCCATACTAATCACAACAAACATGATACGACCACAAACTACTTTTAATTTAGTCAACATATTTCTTAATAGAAAAGTGAATTGTTTTCCTTAAGGGCATATCCAGCAGTTTCTTGTTATATTGTCATTTTTACAATTTTTAGATATATTGTGAAACAAGTACCAAGGATTCCAAAAATGACAAGAAAACAATGGGTCACCGATCTTGTTTCCATGGAAATCGTGATTAAAAATTGGTTATTTTTGTGTTTTTTAAAAGAAACATCAAGTTCTAGTTTGAAAAATAATAGATAAAATATTTTCAATCTAATCGATACCAAAGTGACAGAAAAAACAAAGTCAAGGTTTTAAAGATTTATAGAAAAAATAATTTTATATGAGAAAGTATTTCTTTTCCTATAAATCAATGAATATGTAGAAAACATTGCCTTCTTTTGTGTTCGCTATTATCTCCCCTGAAACTATTGGATATGCCCTTAATTATTTTATAATGTAGTTTAGAAAATTTGATTTAAAAATATTGAATAACAAATAAGATATTTGCAAATAAAGCAGAGACTTCATGTGGAAATCTGACGACAAAGATTGAGGTGTGCCTTGTTTACTTTTGAAACTCCTCTTTTGTTTTCGTGTTATTACCTTCCTAGTTATAAAAATTAAAGTATTTTACGTTGTTGGTAGAGTTTAGGTAGTTTTATTGTGATATTGTGATCTTTTCATATATAATTGAGATATTAACTATTTATTTTTGTGAAGTGGACGTTTTATCGAAGTCTGGATGGCGGCCTGAATCATTTCAGGAGAAATTGTGATATTGCCAATCTCTTTAATTATATTTCTCTATAATGAGACATCTAAAGCAACACTAACATCTGTAATGTACTATCTAAATTACCTTAAGGTGGGACACTCCTCATTTTAAGAATATTATATCTATGATTCATCGTAAATAGCTAATATTTAGCAAAAAAATATTGATAGGTTAGAGTGCTTATTATGGAGTTACAAATGTTCGAAATTTTGGCGGGAAACTGAACTCCTCTAGATTTTTCACTAACAATGCATTGAGAATTTGTTTCTTTAAACCACAGTAAAGGAATATTAAGAATTCTGTACATTTATATTCTTGGAATGTATTTAATAAAATTTTGAACAAAAAATGGGGATCAGTGTCCAAAAAATGTTAATGCATTAACATAATTACGATGGATAAAAGGAGAGAAGTTTGAAAATCTGACACAAAGTCTTTAACTTGATAAGTGACCCACCTTCATTTTACAAATCTAGATATATCACATATTAGTCTTTATTTGACTCAATATTTTTTTGTTGTTTCTACTAAAATTAGAAATTTTTTGTGTCAACAAGTAAGTATGAAAATGGAAATTAAAAAAAGCCTCCCTTAATTCTATGCATGTATATAGTATACTCACATGGTAAAACTTAATCCACCAATTAACATATGTTCTCTAATGATATGTGAAGTTTAAACAAGTTCTGACCCAATAGATAAATTTTATACATATGTTGAATAAAGTCCAGTGCTATTTCCCACTAAATCTATTTTGAATAAAATTCTACTACATTCCGATTATTACAATATTTTATCCACTCTCAATAGTTAAATTAAAAAATTTCCAAATACTTGGCAAGCCTCCCGATTAGATTTTAAAATTTAACTATCTCTAGTGGATAAAATATGGTAATGAACGGGATCTTGTGGTGTAATCTATTGTGTTTTTCCCACCAAGTGGACTTAATGTTCAAGTTTTTATTTCTTTTAAATAAAACCAGATAAACACATGTGTGGACATAAAAAATTATAAGCCATTGGAGGAGTGTCAACATTCCTAATTCATAAATATGAGAAAAAAAGTGTACAAGGAACTAAGAAATACAGAAATAATTCATATGTTTTTTTCTAAAAAATAAGTCTCATATTTGATTCTTACTACCGGTAAACTAAATATTACACATAAATTGCTTTTTTCCATATAATCAAACATTCTATTCCCTGTTTAATACAAAAAAATCCTACATTTTACAGTTTTCCATAGAAGGACCTATTATTTTGTCATGCCCTGATCATCACATTCCTTTGATTATTTAAAATACTGAAGACAAAAGGAATATACTTTATATAGCGATGCCTTATTACTATACCTTATTTCTTGATATAAAACCACACTTTACATTGGAGACAACTCAGTCCTGAATTAAGGAACTTTACAATATAATACACTTTTGGCTTCGTCTGCTGGGAAGTTCTTGAACTCCAAAAAGTTCATGATGTAAGACACATAACTGGGTCATAAAGCCGTCATTTGGACAGATACAACGCTTTTCTCTCACAGTTTTAATTGCTTCCCGGAAAGTCATTTTACGTTTCAGCATTAAATAGGCCACCACAATGGTTGCTGATCTGCTGACACCGGAAACACAATGGACTAATAATTTCCCTGAAAAATATTAACTTTTCTTATACATCATTCAAATACTCTGGATAATTTAAACTTAATTATATTATGTAATGCTATTTTTCTGAATTATAGCAGAAGAATTTCTATTATTCAATTTTTTGCAGCTATGCTTTGAATTATTGTCCTTAGGAATTGAAATCAAGATGATTTGACTTTTCTTGCATAAACTGCAATTTTCTAAAGGAGACATCTTTATAGGGCCTGTAAGTCTCGTCATGTGACACCGAGAAATCACGATAAAATTCAAATTTGAAAACGTTTCCTGCCAAAATATGACGTTGTGGGATTATGACGTCCTAATTGTTTGCTGAAAACGTCATATTTTTCAGATAAAAATGTAACTTCTGGGTGCAAATTATGTATCCGGAAGTCCCAAAATTTGACGAGACTTACAGACCCTATATGCAGTCATATCTACTATGTAAACGACCAATTGCAACTGTTTTTTTCATTGATCCAACAACTGTCATAATGATGAATATCACAAATAGTATGGAGTCACAAAGGGGCAGGGACTTACAAAATCATATTTTACAGTAGAAGAAGGCAGACATTTGCTCAAAATAATACACTGATTCTACTAGATACTTTTCAAAAGGGATTTATATACCAAAATCTTTAGAAATAAAACAAAAATCAGACAAATAGTGAATTTTACTGAAATTGTCCACAATACACTACTATTTATATCAGATTTTTTTTTCACCAGTGTTGTATTATATTTGAATTGATAGCCTACAGCTAGTATTCTGAATATTTACTATACCCCATTTTCTATGTAAATTTAATTCAAAAACATTTATGCTGTGTTTACACCTACATCCAACTGAATTTGAATTAGTAAATTCAAATTATATCAGTAGTTCATTTGCCAATTAAAATAGTCATTAACTGAATTTGACATTGTATTTTACACACTTTTGCAAAGGGAAGCAACTCTAGATTGAAAACAAACTGGGGGATTTCTAACATAAACTAACCAAAATATAATAAAGGGCTACGCCGAGCACAGCATGATACGACCGCAGCATGTCAATCACTGAAATTTAAACAAAAGTAGTTCAAAGTGAATGTGGACACAGTAAAGAGCTAGACACAATAATTAGATGGACACAAAAAGAAGCTTGACACAGTTATTAGCTGGAAACAAACTACGGAAAAAATCAACCCTTTTGATCACTTATTGATAAAAAAAACTGTAAGAGCTATGCAAAATATGTTACTATCAACTAACACTTTACATCCATAGAAATGAAAAAAAAATCCATCGAAATCAGATGAAAAATAAAGATTTGACATATT
>MJUU01046966.1:137499-153141 GCA_002080025.1 Modiolus philippinarum | reverse complement strand
CCTGAAAGCTTAGATCAAGGGGAATCCAAAGAAAAAAATCCCATTGAAATCCGATGAAAAATAGAAATTCCACATTATCTGCAAATTCGCAATTTTGGCCCCTTCGGCCCTTCATAGCTGGGAAAGGAAACAAGTTACCAAAAATCTAATAGCTGAGTGACATATTAATTTTTCACAAGGAATCCATTGAAAAAAACTGCATCAAAATCGGACTTAAAATAAAAATAATAATTTTTTTGAGATTAGCCCCTGTTAATTGGGCCCCATTTATCTCATGAGCGGTACATGCTACATGAAATCCGTTGGTATACTCCAGATTGGAAATTTCCTAAGGAGCACACTGAAACAAACCCCCATCAAAATCCAATAAATAATAAAGATTCTACAGTCAAATATGTGAAAACACCCAATTTAACCCTTTTTTGCCCCTAATTCTGAAATGGGTGGGGCAAAAAACTGTAGGAAAAAAAAGTTTCTCAAGAATGTTCCAAGAAACATCATACTAAGATTTGAAAACAATCCGTCCACTAGAAGTTATGCTGTCCACAGACACGAAAGCACCTAATTTAACCCCTTTTTGGCCCCTTTTTTGCCTCTTTTTCAAAAACAGGTTGGGCAAGGAACGCAAAATTAAAACCCGGGCTTAAGCTTGTGCGAACAAACAACATGCTAAAATTTGGTAACAATCCGTTCACTAGAACCAAAGTTATGCTGTCCACAGACGCCGACGCCGACGCCATACCATAATACGAGCGCAAAATTTTTGCGGTCGTATAAAAATTTATTCTTGACCTGAATGGTTTCAAAACTTTGTCTTTACAGAACTTTATCAAAATAATATTATCTTTTATTTTTCTATTTGTTTTGTTTTAAATCTCAATAGATTTTATATGCCAGGTTTCTGATTTATAATGGTTTCATAGGTAAATCTGAAAACTTGTCTAGTGTCATGTGGTCTTGATCTGCCTTATAGTTACTTCCTTTTGAAACAAGTTTGTAAGAACTGAGACAAAGTCAGTAATTGGCAAATCACACATCAGCGTTAAAAACGGTTTATTTCCTAATGTTGTCACACAGCAAATTGAAATTTACATTCAAATAGGCTTCTATAATGATATTGTACATTTTCTCATTCAATTTTTCACTAGTGAAATTTTTATTTAAGGGAAATGACTGCAGTAAATTCATTCATTCAAATTTGAATATGCATTTGAATTCGAAATGAAAAAATGAAAGGGTGAACAGGATAATATGCTCAATTGGTACTGATTGAATTAAATCAAAATTAAACATCCATGTAAACAAAGCATTGATTTAGCTTTTTTTCTTGAAGAAGACAAGGTCAAAATGTCCAAAACCAAAACCAATTTTATAAGAATTTATCCATCCAATTAAAGTAGTCGACAAGGGAAAAAGGTCCACAGAATTTAACTATGACTGTAAACTGATGACACAAAGAGCAATTGAAGTAGTTTGTTATGACCCAGGGTTAAGCTGTCAGATGCAATATTGTATTTATTTAATTTAATTATTACCTCCTTTTTCCAAAGCTTCATGTATAATATTTGCAGTAGGTCTAAAATATTTTGAAATGTCAAATGATTCAGTATCTGTTGCTTTTATTCCATAGAATTTGATTCCAACGTCTTTATAAAACTTGGCATCTGTATTGACAAATATTGACCTCTGACCCTGAGCACAGTTTATAACATGAGTAAATCCGGCACTTTTTAAAAGTTCCTTATCCATTGCTGCTCTTCTGTAATAACAAGAAATATTCTGTCATGTTGAAATATTTCAAAGTAGTATATATACATTGTAAAGGGTACTGATTTTACTCAAGGGATATATTTAATACAAGCACAAAGAAACCTGAAAATATAAGGGTGTTATATGTTTCAATTTCTGAAATCATTAATAAATGAAATTTACAAATACCTTACAACTTCTGCATTCATATGACAAAGTTAAAGTCTACAATGTGTTTATTTGATTCATATATTTGCATGACTGTCTATTCATATTTGCAGTGTCACAGTTTGTGGTAATTTATAGGGTAGTTCACTGTTGCCTTGAGGATTGCAGTCCATGAAAATTTTCAGCCATTGTATGTGTAATTTTGTTTTTATATACATGTTAAACCTTCTGCAATCACTGAATAAAAGTATACAATGTGTTTATTTGTTACAACTACTGCAATTCTTAAATGAAAGTCTACAATGTGTTTATTTGCTACAGCTTCTAGTTCTACAACCACTGAATGAAAGTCTACAATGTGTTTATTTGTTACAACTTCTGCAATCACTAAATAAAAGTCTACAATGTGTTTAATTGATACAACTTCTGAAATTCTTTAATGAAAGTCTACAGTGTGTTTTATATTTGTGACACCTTCTACAACCACTGACTGAAAGTCTACAATGTGTTTATTTATTACATGAAATTCTACAATTTGTTTATTTGTTACAACTTCTGAAATTCTTTAATGAAAGTCTACAATGTGTTTTATATTTGTTACAACTTCTACAACCACTGAATGAAAGTCTACAATATGTATTATATTTGTTACAACTCCTACAACCACTGAATGAAAGTCTACAATGTGTTTATATTTGTTACAACTTCTACAATCATTGAATGAAAGTCTACAGTGTGTTTTATATTTGTTACAACTTCTACAATCACTAAATGAAAGTCTACAATGTGTTCATTTATTATATGAAAGTCTTCTATGAAAGTCTACACTGTATTTATTTGCTACAACTTCTGAAATCATTGAATGGAAATCTACACTGTGTTAAAAATGTTTCAACTTCTGCAATCATGAACTTCATATAACTTGAAATTATCAAGTTTTTATTGTCATTTTCATCTATTAACATTTTCTGTCACATACTGATGACATGTATTCATACCTGTCTCCCAAAAATAATCCAGGGTAGACTTCATCATAGCTATTGCTATTTCCTCCTGAAGAGGGTACAGAGGAGTTGCCTCCCCTGTTCTGTGAATTTGGATCCAACACATACTGTCTCGCCCAGTTTTGTAGATTGACAATTTTATAGGTCATGAAGATACATCAAACTGTAAAATTAAAATATATTTCTAAAAATTTCTAGTTTTGAGGTTTAACAAATAAACGTAATTTTAGGTAATTATATTGGAATATAGTCTTATATTTATAGTCTTAGCCAGGAAAACAGGACATAGAAAGGGGAGGTTGGGGTACCTATAAACTGATTTAACCATTTTGTTAGTCGATTATTTTCATTTCTGGGAATTAGCATATCATTTCCATGAAAAAATGTATTCATTTCCGGGAATTTTTATATATCATTTCCGGGATTTTTATAATATAAATTTTCCACTTATATACATCATTTCCGGAAATTAAAAAAAGACAAGTATACCTTAGCAAGGTACAAAATTCAAATCTACCCAATCCATGTTCATATAACATTTTTAAACGTCCTGTTCATTACGCAAAACTAGAAGAGCATGAAGAGGATTTTAAGCAGAATTCATTGTACGATGAAGTGTATCCTATAAAACGCTGTAAATTTAGCATTGTTTAAAAAACGAATTTTGTGATATTCACAAGTCTAAAAATGTGTAAATACTTGGTCCATATTCTCTTATTGGTTGTGTTCAGCACGGGAGATTGAAGCATTGTGAGCGGAATACATTGTAAAATATTTGCATCGTCTAAATAACAAAATACCAAAGTTACTGTTAATTTATTTTCTGCATATGCACATTTCGACAACTTATGTCTCATCAGTGCAGATAAAACCAAAACATTTGGTAGTCCATTAACCAAAAAACGTGTGAAAGCTGATAGAGAACAAATAATCAAAAGGGTATAAATAGAAAGGCCAAAATTTAGCTTAGGACAGATACTCCTTTAAACAAAATTTCTTAGAATTTAGATACCCTCGGGGACTAAATGTTTTACATTTATATTGGTTTAAAACGAAAAACAGCGATATATTTTCATAATTCTGTTTTTTTTCGCCTGGTCACTAATGTTCCTAAAGGATATGTACATTAAGTTTTTTTCTATATGAAAAAGAAAGGAAATGGGGTAAATGTCAAGGAGACAACATCCCATATCCAGGTTAAAACGACCCAAAACAAAACATCTAGGGGTCACCATATGATCTTCAACACAGTGAGGAACCTCACATAAAAAACATTTCACAGGCACTTTTGTAGGGAACAATAATCGCATCTTTTAGCGTTTTCAGTATTCGTGTAAACAAAAAAAAACTCGGAAACGAATTGTATATTTTTACCGGAAAAGAAATATAGAAATTCCGGAAATGAAAATTTTGAAATTTATAAAATTCCCGGAAATGAAAGTCGTCCTTGTTAGTGCTGGTATCAAGTCCGGCTGTCCCAAGTTGCTATCATAGTTTATGTTTGTCTTTTGTTTTTTTTTGTGTTTTTTTCTTGTGTATATATATACATGTAGACATATTTCAATGAAACTTTTTATTCACTTTCTATGAAAGGAAAAAAAATTACGTAAATAAGAAACCAATGAAAAAAAACACCATTTAAATCCCATGAAAACTAGAGCTGTCCCCGAATGGCAGCCAGGTATACCCCCGCTAATTGAACCATGAATCAATATGGCAAGTGTAAATTTACGTGTGTGTGGACCCAATACAGTTGTGGACACAGTACAAGTGTGGACACAATACAAGTATGGACAAAATGATGTACCCCCCCTTTTTTTCTGAAAATATTGAAGACAAATTATCTCCCCATCAAAATTTCCAACAGCAACCATATTACTTCATGCACATCTTCAGCTTGTGTACTAAAACAGTGCAACATTTCATCAAAATCCAAGCATTGGTTTAGGAGAACATGCACTGACAAAGATCACCCCTCCCCTTTACACAGAAAATATTCAAAGACAGATTATCACCAGTTCAAAATTTCAGACAGCAGCCATAAAACTTCATGCACATCTTCAGGTGGTGTGCTACAACTGTGTAACATTTCATAAAAATCCAAACTGCTGTTTAGGAGAACATGCACTGACAAGGTTTGCATTCCCCCCTTTTTCCAGAAAATATTCAAAGACAAATTATCTCCCCTTCAAAATTTTGGGCAGCAACCATATTACTTCACATCTTCAGATGGTGTACTACAACTGTGTAACATTTCATCAAAATCAAATTAGCCGTTTAGGAGAACATGTGCTGACAAGGTACATGGACAGACAGACAGACGGACGGACGTACAGACGGATGGACAGGGTGATTCCTATATAACCCCCAAACTTTGTTTGCTGGCGGTATAATGAAAATTTTAGACATGTACTTTGTAACAACAAGATTTTGGCCCTCTTTGGTCCCTTATAGCTTGGAAGCTTGAAATGGCAAGAGCTAGGTAAATTTTGTCAACACACAGACTTAAGGTACCAATAGCTTACGTACGTCAAGAATTCAAAGACACAAATCCAGTAAAAACCCAGTAAAAACAAAATGTAAACACTATGCCCCCGGTAGCAATCATGTCTCCAATACAAAATAAATGCTAAAAATTGCAATATACACTAGAAATTAAGGTTTAGTTGACATTTGTACTAAGCTCCATTAGATCTATTCACACATATATATAGAATATCAAGCCTCTGGCAATTGCAACAAGCTAAAAGCAAAATCTAGATTTGACCTTTTGACCTCTGTGACCTTGACTTTGGCAGTCTGTGCCTTTAGCCACTAGCCCTATGCCCGGGACTAGTTAAATCAGTCTCAGGCTGGTAAAATTGCAAGCCACTAGCCAGAAGGGCTAGTTGAAATTTTTCTTTTTGAACATAGAATCCTCTGTTAGGGCTAGTAAAATTGAGTTCGGGCTAGTAGTTCATGGGACCTTACTAACCCCTCTGGGCTAGTGAATCAAAAAGTTTTTGGCACAGACTGCTTTTGTACTAAACTTAGTGAAATTTGTATAATGATGGTCAGCTTTATATGATTATAAAGGCCAAATATGAAAGTCCTATAATCAAATCTTGTTGAAAAGATATAGGCAATATCAAAGTTTTTGTTAAAGTTTTCAAATTTGCACTCAGTGACCTTGACCTTTGACCTGACCCATTTTTTCTTGTGGTGAATTTGTACTAAGCTCCATTACATATAGAATATCAAGCCTTTAGCAATTGTAATTAATGAACTATAGCAAAATCTAGATTTTCACCTTTTGACCTCTGTGACCTTGACCTTTGACATGACTTTATTTAGAATCTGCATAATGGTGTTCACCTTTACATGATCAATACATATAAAAAATATAAAGGGCCTATCGCATCTGGTTCAAAAGTTTTTAGCCAGGTTAAAGTTACAGCTAGACAGACAGAGATGCCCCAGATCTAAAAATCTGAGAGCATAATAAAGCTTTTAGGTACTCAAAAAAAGAGAAAAAAAACCTTTTTGGCCCCCTTTTGACCCATGTTATTTGTATCGTAGTGCCATACTTATTTGTCACAGGGATTCCTTAACCTACAGCACTAAATTTGACTAAAATCGACTTTTTTCCAACTTACCTTATAAACAATAAATGCAACATAAAATCTGTTGGCATATATAAGTGATTGGAAAACTTCCAAAGAAAATTCCCCCCACCAAATTAAAAAAACCATCAAAATCTGATGAATAATAAAGATTCTACATGCAAACTTGTGAAAACACCTTTTTCGTCCTTATTCTGTAATGGGTGGGGGTGGAGGGGGGGGTTTAATCATCATCTTGTGTGTGTGCCAAGAAATGTCATCCTTCAATTTGATAATAATCCCTCCATTCGAACCAAAGTTGTTCTGTCCACAGACCCTTAGCACCTTATCATAGTACAACCTCATTATTTTAAATGCTGTCATATAAAAAATGCAGAAAGACACAGATGTCCCTGCCAGGAAATAACCTTATAATACCACGGAACAAGTTACAGGCAAAATAAGTCGTTTTTTCACAATAATAATGTAGAACAATAATATATGTCACATTCATGACAATTCTACTTGTGTTGATAACATTAACAGATTTAATCTAGAATTACCGGGTAACTGTTGTTAAGTTTTATGGGGACAAAAGTGCTAATAACTTTATGGATCTATAGAAATATAAAATAAAACAGGGAAATTTTTGCAGCAGTTTTATTTTCCCTATTTTTGTGTTAAGGAATGAATTGTGAAAGTAAAACTGTAGCAAATATTTTTAATGCAATTGGTAGATTAAGTAGCATAACCGGACAATAAAAAGACGGCGCAAAAATTATCCAGTTTACAGTATGTAAAACAACTAATTTTGTCTTTAACTTGTTCCAATTTAAAAATGGCAGGGCCATTACTGAAATGTATAAAGCCTTTCTTTCGTGCAAAGAAAGGTTTTAATATTCAACTAAAACTGAAATCATGGACAGGAAACGAGCTATCTACACAATTATGCTAAATATAATGAACTACAAAGACGCTGCCAGCATCACATCGTTATAATCATGGATGTTTTGCAGTCGTATAAATCTAGTAAAGCTAAATGGTAAAACCCAACAGGCACCTTGTTGGAGTGAAAACAGTCTGGATTGATATTGAAAAAACTGAATCAAAGAAGTTATGTTGTATTGATAAATGTTTATATTAAATTAAGTGTATGAGGAATTATATGTATCTACAATTGATTTCATATTTCAATTCTACATTGACCAACAGAGTAAATACCATACTACATTAATCATCCATACCATCAAGTAGATTAATTAAGTTTAATCATTGGAAAATGAGATTTTACTTATATTACCTTCCCTTTTAAATTAATTATGACTTTACATCTGGCTTTCTGGTTTATTGATTTTGGTCATACATATGTTACAATAAGTATAGATTATACCATAACATACTGTAGATTATCAAATTCATCCTCTTGGGATGTACATGTTCAAAAATTAAAATGCAAAATGTTTAAATTTGGAAATAATACTTAGAAAATGGATAAAATATGGTAAAAAAACTCAGTATGCTAAATGGTTTTGCAGAAAAAAATCAGAAAAGTGTTTTCCACTGATTTGGTTGTAGGATAATTTCACTTGATGTCATAGATCATGTACAATGAATGTGGTTCACAATCCGTCTAAATAAGGCTTAAACACAAATTGAAGGCTAATTGTCTTACTAAGACTTTCATCTTGAGGTGAAGGAAGCTCTAAAACATGTGATTTTGTAATCACTTTTCTAAATGATTTCTGGTGAAATGTTACCATCTTATAATATTTTTGGTTTGTAATGTTGTTGACTTGTGTTTGGTATTCATTTTCTTCTTATCTTAAACCGGGGCTAGGGGCCATCTTGAACTTACTATAAAGTAGGAGTTTTTGCTCTTTGTTGAAGGCCTCATCATGCCCTCATGGTGACTTCAAGATGAAGAACAATAATTTAAGCGTTGTTCCATTTGCTTAATCTCAATTTATGTATTTATAGGGATTTTGTCCAATGTACATTTACTCCTTATCCCTTTATTTATTTTAGTTTAAGCGGTCTTCAGAATCAGAAAACTGGCCCCTTAACCTCAGTATTAAATTTGAGCTTTCTTATATGTACATGTAGTCTTCAGAATCAGAAAACTAACTAGCCCCTTAACCTCAGTGTTAAGTTCTAGTATGAATGCCTTGTCTATGGCAAGCCATATTTAAAAATGTATATTTATTCAACTTTAAAGATATCTTATATATTTTATAAGATATCTCCTATTTTTTACAAGATATCTTATAAAGTTTATAAGATATCTTATAAAGTTTATTACATATCTCATAAAATATATAAGATATCTTATAAATTATTTTTATAAGATGTCTCATAAAGTTTATAAGATATCTTATATGTTTTATGAGATATCTTATAAACTTTATGAGATATCTCCTTAAGTTAAGATATCTTAAGATATCTCATAAACTTTATAAGATATCTTATAAACTTTACAAGATATCTAATAAAATATTTTTTATAAGATATCTCATAAAATATATAAGATATCTTATAAAGTTTATAAGATATCTAATAAACTTGTTTTGAAATATAAAAACTGCTCCCTGTATCGTGGTATTTAGCTAGTTCTTTGGTAAGTAGTTGAAAGACAGACAATTCTTTCCAGAATTAATACCACGGATTATGCCATCATAGACATTATAAACCATCATTTGTTTACTAAGGCGTTAATTTATTATGCATTACTGATTTGCTGTTCAAATAAAGAAGTGCTGCCCAAAAATATTGGCGACTGCAAAAGATACTACCATCTTAGTCGCCAATCCTTCGTTGACTTCATGTATTGTTTGTGAAAATGTGTCCATGGCATTGTTTTTTTTTTCAAAGTCGCATATCCAAGAAAAGGCATAATTTAGATGTGTATGATTTTTTCGTTTATTGTCTGTACCAGTAGTTTGACCCGCTTTAGGCATGGACCCTATGATTTTTTTCATGTGCTTGTGTGTGTGGGAGAGGGGGTTCCTGGCATTTTCAAGAGTACGGGAAATTAAATTTTCCTTTGACTTTTTTCTTATGCTCTTTCTTTAAATTTCAATAAAACATATAAAAGGCCGATTCCCAATTTAAACCCTAACCAAATACATTAGCCATATCCCTAACCCAGGACTACTGTGGTAAATAGAAAAAACAAGTGATGACCCTAAAAGATGTCTCGCCCGTCCCTGCTGGCCTCTAAATTGATGTGAAATCTAAGTGAACTAATTAGAAAAGTGAACATGCTCACTAGACCGTGAAATTGAGGTCAAGGACAAAAGTCAAGTGCCGGACTGACATGTACTACCCAAGACCAACCTACATACCAAATATTATCAACCTACCACTTCTAGTTATTGAGAAATGGACTTAAGCAGAAAAACTTAACGTGGCCACTAGACCGTGAAATTGAGGTCAAGGACAAAAGTCACCTGCCAGACTGACATGTACTACCCAAGACCAACCTACATACCAAATATTATCAACCTACCACTTCTAGTTATTGAAAATGGACTTAAGCAGAAAAACTTAACGTGGCCACTAGACCGTGAAATGGAGGTCAAGGTCACATAACGTTATGTCCGTCAGGTAGCACTTGATTAGTACTACCACTGGACCAAATATGATGTTCCTACATCAAAGGGTTTTCAAAATATCCTGCATTTAGTAAAAGTTATGCCGTCACCGTCATCATACTTTGCACGCATATAGTAAAAGTTATGCCGTCACCGTCATCATACTTTGCACGCATATGTCTCGCTTTCACGACTTTCGTCGCGGGCGAGACAAAAATCATGTGACCATTTTAATAATCATGTGACCATTTTAATTTTAAATTAATCACATGATCCATTCTTAGCAACTCAAATAAACGGGATCCTATATTGCTTAAAATTTTTACATTTATAAGATATCTCATATCTTTTATGAGATATCTTATAAACTTTATAAAATATCTTTTAAAGTTTATGAGATATCTGACATAATTTTTTTATAAGATAAAGTTTATAAGATATCTTATTTATTTTATAAGATATCATATAAAGTTTATAAGATATCTCATAAAATAAATAAAATATCTAATAAACTATTTTTGGCTGGGTTGCATGGAGCTCAAACCCGGGTTATAGTATGGTGAATGTCGGGCGGGTGGGTGGGCGGGCAGGGAAAATGGGATACTGATTTTGTGAAATCAACTCCTCCTACAATTTTCAATCTACATTTTTGAAACTTCACAAAATGTTTCTATATATATTGTAGATGTGCACCTTCCTTTTTGGAATTATTTTGAAAAATTTTTCCTAGTGCACCTTCCTTTTTGGAATTATTTTGAAAAATTTTTCCTATTTTTTAGGACTTAGGAACTTAGTCATTTTCACCGACATTTTCAACAAAGGGTACCTATTTTGTGAAATCAACTCCTCCTACAGTTATCATCTGTTACTTTTTAAAACTTCACAAAATGTTTCTATATATATTGTAGATGTGCACCTCCCTTTTTGGAATTATTCTTTGAATTTTTTTTCATATTTTTCCAGACCTTTTAACTTGGTTATTTTTATTATTATTTTCAACATATTCTATACACAGACCCATTAGGGAACCTATAAAACAACACTTTATAGCTAGAAGCACCAAAACGCAACCCAGCCATTTGATTCTTTGATCCATTTTTTATAAGATATCTCATAAAGTTTATAAGATATCTTATAAAATAAATAAGATATCCTTTAAAGTTTAAGAGATATCTAAAATAGGAATAAATATAAACATGAGGTTGCACGCGTTGTCATGCTAGGTATACCCCCACTCGTATTGTTTTGAACATTAAAAAAGGAAAAAATGGCTAAGTCATGCCGAACAGGAAGTTGATATCATAAGACGACCAAAATGGGAGACAACGCATTTCCCCTATATATAAAGTCAAATACCAAATTTGAAATAAATCGGCCCAGCAGTAGCTGAGAAAAGTGCGACGAAAATTTTCACTATGTTCAATTAAGGGAAAATGGAGGGAAAATGGCTAAGTCCCGCCAAACAGGAAGTTGATATCATAAGGCGACCAAAATGGGAGACGACGCTTTCCCCCTATATATAAAGTCAAATACCAAATTTGAAATAAATCGGCCCAGCAGTAGCTGAGAAAAGTGCGACGAAAATTTTCACTATGTTCAATTAAGGGAAAATGGCTTAGTCCCACCAAACAGGAAGTTGATATCATAAGGCGACCAAAATGGGAGACAATGCATTTCCCCTATATATAAAGTCAAATACCAAATTTGAAATAAATCGGCCCAGCAATAGCTGAGAAAAGTGCGACGAAAATTTTCACTATGTTCAAAGTCCCACCAAACAGGAAGCCGATATCATTAGGAGACCAAAATGGCAGACAACGCATTCCCACTATATCATGTATATATAAAGTCAAATACCAAATTTGAAATGAATGGGCCCAGCAGTAGCTGAAAAAAATGCGATAAACTTCGGACGGACGGACGGACAAGGGTATTCCAATATACCACCCACTCACGAGTGGGGGTATAATATGGCCTGCCATACTTGTTTGGAGTTCTTGTTGTTCCAGTCTGGTAATGTTGGTTAATGTAGCAAAAACATCCATCTTGTCTCAATTTTCAGTCTCCAATAAGAAACAGCCTGATTTTTGTTGCCTTTTTTCATGCTTTTAATATTTGTTTCACATTTGTAGCCAAAGATTCCAATAAGAGCAGTGAAATATTTGGGGTCCCCTTGCATTTTTGAGGGCATTAAAATTCTTTTTCATGTCTGGGAAGTGTATTGTTATATTTATTTTTTGCTACTAATACATTATCTTGCATTGTATTCTAAAGAATCACAACATATCATCAAATGTTTCATCATCTGATCATTACAGCTCCTGTTCTAAGGCTCTCACTATGTATTTCAAGAAGTATAGACAATTAAACTCAGAGATGGAACACATGAAACATTCAAATGAATTTTCCTACTAAATTGATTAATAAATTGTTCTAGTTTTTGCTGTGTATTATTATCAATTCTTGCAAATGCCAAACTAGGGCTGTTGCTGAATGGCAGCCAGTTATGCCCCACAAACTGAACCCTGAATCAATATGGCAAGTGCAAAAGCAAATGTGTGCGGACACAATACAGGTATGGGCACAGTACAAGTGAGGACACAATACAAGTATCAACACAATGATATACCTCCCCCTTTTTTCCCAAAAATATACAAAGTTGATTTACCTCCTTTTCTAAATTTTGAGCAGCAACCATATTATTAGTACTTCATATGCATCTACAGGTGGTATATTAAAATTGTGTAACATTTTATTACAATCTAAACAACCATTTCAGAAGACATGCCCTGACAAGCTTAAGGTACCCCATCCCTTTTCCAGAAAATATTCAAAGCTGAATTATCTCATCTTCAAATTTTTGGTCCAGCAATCATATTACTTCATCCACATTTCCAGGTGGATGATTAAACTATATAACATTTCATCAAAATCCAAGCAGCCATTCAAGGGGACATCCGCTGACAAGAACTTCCTCCCCCCCTTTTTCCAAGAAAATATTCAAAGACGAATTATCTCCCCTTAAAAATTTTTGGCAGCAACCATTCAATCATTTCACGTACATCTTCAGATAAGGTAGTAAACTTAAACTGTGACACATTTCATCAAAATCCAAATAGCCGTTTAAGAGAAGATGTGCTGACAAGGGGTTCCTCTCCCCTTTCCAGAAAAAATTATCTCGCATTCAAAATTTTGGGCAGCATCCATATTATTTTACACATATGTACATCTTCAAGTGGTATACATTCGTACTACAATTGTGTAACATTTCATCAAAAGCCAAACAGCCATAGAGAAGTACATGCACTGACGATAGACAGGGTGATTCCTATATACCCCCAAAACTTTATTTGCTGGTAGAGGTGTAACAGTACACCGGTATATCGATATATCACAGTATTTTTCAACAAATTAAGGTACACCGGTATGGAATCCAGTGTATCAATATGTATCGTCTTCTGATTTCTGCTTAAATTTCAGAATAAGTACCAACTAAATGCTTAAAAATTATCCAATTTTGGTATGGAAAAGTTAGATATTATAGGACAAACAAATGCATTTTTCTACATGAAAATGAACACTCTTGTCTAATTTACAAATATTTTACTATTTTATCACATACAATAGTTAAAAGGGGTAGATTTATAAAAGTAATCAAATTGAGAAATAAGAAGATGATACGTATCGATACGTATCACGATACACTCAAGTTGTGATATATTATGATACAATATTTTTTTACGACACTCATCCCTATTTGCGGGGATGTGAAAACATCTCAAGATGCAGGAACAGGTACTAAATGTATATGTGATTCTGTCAGATATTGGTTTAAAGTCATATAAATAGACTGTAAATTTCATTGTTTGATCTTGGAGTTAACTAGTAGATATAGTGTAGGATAACCCATTTCTTGAATGAAATCTTCATCAATATGCTGTCATTTCATGATATACTTAAAATAGATTTAGTGCAAAAACTGTCCAGTATGAATCACAATGGGCTGTTACATTATGCTGAATGGAGACTACTCATTCTCCTACAAAAATGACAGTAGGTTGATGCCAGGCTGTGTTATTATATATATATATATATATATTTAAAAGAAATAGAACTGTCGCCAAATTGGAGCCAGATATACCCTCCACTCACTGTACCCCAAATCAATATTGTAAGTGCAAATTTAAGTGTGTGTGGACACAATGCAGATGTGGACAAATTCAAACACAATAATATACCTCCCCATTTTTCTGGAAAATATACAAAGTTGAATTATCTCCCCTTAAAACTTTTGCTCATAAACCATTAGATGCACAACTTCGGGTGGTATACTTCAACAGTATAAAATTTCATCAAAATCCAAGCAGCTGTTCAGGAGGAATTGACTGTATCTTCCACTTTTTCCAGAAATATTCAAGAAGAATTATTTCCACTTTAAATTTTCTGGCAAACAACCATATATCTTTCAGCACATCTTCAGGTGGTATACTACAACTGTGTACATGGTGTAAGATTTCATCAAAATCCAAGTAAAGTCATACTTCGATGGCTCGAACACACAAGGTACCAATTGAAACAGCTCGAGCCATTGGGCAAGGGTGGGGGGATAAACCTTGTCAAGGCCTGTCCTCTTAAGTGGGTACTTCGATTTCATGTACTTGTATTTTGATGAAATGTTACACAGTAACTTGGAGAAGATGTGCATTAAGTAGTATGGTTGCTGCCCGTAGTTTTGAAGGGGAGATAATTTTGTCTTTGAATATTTCTGGAAAAAAAGGGGGGATGAGCCTTGTCAGCACATGTTCTCTTATATGGGCACTATGATTCTGATTAAATGTGAACACATGTACAGTTGTAGTACACCACCTGAAGATGTACATGAAGTAATATGGCAGTGTATGGTTGCTGCCTGTAGTTTGGAAGGGGAGACAATTTGTCTTTAGTGTAAACAATATATTTATGGAAAAAACAAAAAGAGGAGGAACCTTGTCAGCATGGGCACTAGTACTTGGATTTTAATGAAATGTTACACAGTTGCAGTATGCCACCTGAAGATGTGCATGAAGTAAATTGGTTGCTTCCTCGAGTTTAGAAGGGGAGATAATTCGTCTGAATATTTTCTGAAAAAGGGGGAAGGTTAGATCCATGCTTGTATGTGTTCATACTTGTAATGTGTCCACAACTGTGTTGTATCCAAATACAATGAAATTTCAACTTGCCATATTGATTCAGGGGTCAAATAGCAGGTGTAGGGTATATAACAGGCTGCCATTTGGCAAAAGTTCTAGTTTATATGGGATTAACTAGGCGTTTACTATCTCTGTATGTAGTATATCATGTATATACAATGTATGGCTCTGGAACACATACATGTATGCAAACCAGGGGCAGGGTATCTACATTTTTGTACATTTGTGTATTTTTTGTAAAAAATATATTATGGGATTAACTAGGCGTTTACTATCTCTGTAAGTAGTATATCATGTATATACAATGTATGGCTCTGGAACACATACATGTATGCAAACCAGGGGCAGGGTATCTACATTT
>MJUU01046966.1:98285-124916 GCA_002080025.1 Modiolus philippinarum | reverse complement strand
GCCTATAGGGTATCAATCTGTCATGGCCTATAGGGATGCACAAATCAATGAAGCAATTAAACAAAAAAATCAACACAGCCTATAACAATAAAGACACACCCACACTGCCTAGCAAGAGTTTATGGACCATATATTAAACATATTTACCTACATTTATCACATGTAGATGCTGTCAAGTAAACTTTTTATGGTTAGAAATTCCTACCTTTTTATGTGAATTGATTTGTTCATTTATTTGCATCAAATAAAATTATAATGTGTGACAGTCTGCCCATTTATTTCATCAACAGGGATTTATTGATTTTGTAAACATGCTGTCAGAATGCTGATATATATATACAACAACTGAAGAAGTTTAAACCAGTGGAGAATGGCATTCATAAATTCAAATATTCCACCTTAAGTTAATTCCCTAAACCTTGATTGGTGAAAAGACGTAGCATGCTGACTGTATCTACAGTTGAACTTTGATGACTGCAATAACTCAAACACCATGGATATCTCTTTAACTTTTTGTGGTCCATATGTTAAAGTTCAAACAAAGTAAGGCCTTGAAATCTCTACCAACCCTTTAGCTTGAGCTGTTTTCATTGGTCCTTACAGTCATCAAAATTTGACAGTATTCCATATTGCCAGATTGAAAATATATGGTCAGTGGCAGCCATTTCATGGCATCACTGTGTAAACTTCAATATGTTTGTAGCGGTCTTCACAAATTTGGAAGCATACTTCCTCAATGGCCCTCTTTTTGTCCCTTAATGGTCCTCTTTTTGTCCCTTTTGAAAAATGTGTTCACCAAGCTTAAGTCCCCATTACATCCAATATGGATCTAGCTTAACAGTGAACCTATGGGAAAAATATTCAAAGATCTCTTCTGAAAGTACTTGACCAATTGGAACAATATTGCTTTCTTGGTATCCTTTGAAAAAAATGTGTCTGTCAAGTCTGCATTACATTGAAGATGGCTGCCAGCTGAGAACATAGTTTAACATCAGACCTTATCAGAAAGCATTCAAAGATCTTCTCCTCTGAAGCTACAAAGCCAATTTGAACCAATTTTGGTCACAATAGTATTTGGGTGGTCTCTTTAAAAAAAATATGTGCAGGAATTCTGTTTTTTCACGCAAGATGACCACCAGCAGGAAACTTACTTTAACATTAGACCTATGGAAAAACTTTAACATTGGACCTATTTGAAAACATTCCAACATCTTCTTCTCTGAGAATACTGGGCCATTGGAATTATTTTTAAGAGTATATGCCAGCCTTGGCCAAAGTAATAGAGATACAGGCCGTTGAGAACCTCTTATTCTGTGATTTAAAGTTTATCAAACACACTCAAAAACTTTTGTGAAAAAAACTAATAGGTCTGAGAACTTCTTTATGCAGTAGAAGTTTAAAAAAATATCAAGAATTTGAATTTTATATATATAAAGTCAAAATGAGAAAAAATAAAATTTTGATATATTTTAAACATGACGAAACATGCTAAAACCAAAGATTTTGATGAAAATGTACTGGACAAAGAATTCAAACTACTTTGGGATTTTTAAGAAAAAAAACACGGAAAATTCTATTTTTTCCTTATTTTTCCTTTATAATTATCTCCCCTTAATGAAAAAAGCAGTTTTTCAAAATTTGTTATATTTTGCCTACTTAGGACATAAAATGTTGCTTATTTTATTTGATATATCATCAATTAACTAGAATAATTTTGACAACATTGTAATTTTGAAGTTCAGTTTCTATCAGATAGTCAAGATGGATTTTCAGTTTTAGACATCCAAACTATCTTAAATTTGAATTAATGATTTTGTTTCAGTTTGGATACTTAACACTGTGCCACACATTCACTCAAACTCTGTACTGTTTTGTATTTTCTTGTTTTTAAATAAGTATGAATATTGTTCATGGTTTATATTGACTGAGAGTAAATACCCTGACAGCTGTTATTTATGTGTACCAGATATGATTTGAATATTTATTTGATTGTAACATATGTCAAAATTATTGATATATTATGAAATAATGTGGAATTTACTGGCAACTAAAGTTAAGGATTGCCTGAAAGTAAGATTTGTTCCAATTAAATATATTTTTTAGACCAAAAAATACACACACTTTTGAAGGATAGTGGGGCCTTGTAGCATTTCAACAAGATATATATTTGTGCATCAACTTTAATGAATAAATATTTTTCAGCAAGTTAAATTTTTCCTTTTCAGAAAAATATTTTAAGTTACTGTTTTTCGTTTAGTGATCATTTTATGTTCTACTGTTAGCAATCATTATAGACATTTTATATTTAACTTCATGATTTAATTTACAATGCATGATTTTCATCATATTGGGACTATATCAGGATAGTTTCAGCCAGCTCTTCATTTTGGTAAATTTTTATAAAAATAAGTCAGGCATTATAAAATTTGTAGCATTAATTTAACAGAAATAATATGAATGAGTATTGTCAGGGTACATTGTATGTTTTGTTGGCTAAGTGCATTAGAATGCAAGATTTCTGTAATTGGCACGTTAAAATTGTTAGTAGGCAGGAGTTTCTGTTTTATCCTTACATATTTAACTTTTTTTAAAGTTGTAAAAGGAAAAAAAAGACAAACTGTGCAAACTAAAAACCAAAGATATTAAAGCCTTAATTTTTGACCTTACGACCTTAACTAGGGACAACAAGACACAAAAGCTGAAAGATGGTCCTTCCAGAATCAAAGAATGGAGACCCAATGACAGAATTTACCTACAGCATGAACTGTAACTCTTTCAATAAACTGAATAATTTTCTTTCAATTATTTACAATCAACACAAGAAGAAAATCCTTTACAATATTTACTTCTTTTGAATCAAGTCATTCATAAATAAATTATAAAAATAAAAACACTGTTATTCTGATTTAAACATCAGGGTATTTAATTGAAATAATACTAGTGTGTCATACAATGAGCTTTAAATGAAGTCTGAATAATCTAGCCAGGGATCAAAGCCATAGTATTTGTTTTGTTTTTTCTAATATTGGTAGAGCCATAGTCTATCCCTTCCATGAATCTCAATATGGTAGGTAAGGGTTTCAGTTCTTCACCAAAGAATTATCTTATCTTGTTTCACTACATTTATTATACCCCTCCCTTTAGTGGGCGGTTTATAGTGATCTGGTGTTAGTTCGTCCGTCTGCCCTTTCCTTATTCCGTCTGCCATAGGGGAATACACTTTGTGGTGAAAACTCCTCCTAGACCACTGGGTGAAAATCAATGAAACTTTTACAGAATGTTCAGTGGATATTGCCATTGTGCGCAAGCTATTTAAAAATTTGATATTACTTGATTTCGTTTTGCTTGATTTATTTACTTCTGGAGTCAGATGGGGGAGCAGGGGGGTACATATTAGTGAGCTTTGCTCACAGTTTTTCTGGATTATTTCTGTTTTTGTGCTTTCTGTATCCATGCAGGGGCAAAATATAGACTCACACTTTCTTGCAGTTGTTTGTGTCACAAAATAATTCTGTCACATTTTTTCTCAGGAACTACATATTGCAGCCTTTCACAATTTGGCATGATGTATCAGTTTTATTACCTATCCTCCAGAGTTACTGAAATTCTGATGTTTCAAAAATATCATTAGGCCACTCTAGATTCACAAAAAGCACATTTAAGATACTGCATATTTAAAAAAAAAATGTCACTCAAAAAGTTATGATGCAGGCGACACATGTCTTCCTTAGAAGAATTACTACTATGTTTATGAAGAAAAATGTCATTATTTTGCAATAAAGCTATTTTTAGTTTGGACAAATTCTTCCACTTTGCCAACAGCATGAAAATATTGATCTCCACAAATTGTAGCAATATTGTGTTGTCCTTTGTGATAGAAGAGAATTTTTGGAAAAGCAGCTTATTAGAGGCAGTGTCCAGGTTTCTAAAAATTGCTTATATAAGGCCATTATGAATGAAAATCCTACATTTTCGTTCAACCTTTTGAAAATACTAATGTCAGAAGGGTTAATTTTCAATTATCTTGAAAAAGCAGTTAATTTTTAGAAAAATGACCAAAACTGAGCAAAATGTCAAAATAAAATGATTTTCAGGACTAAAAACCAGTACTGAAGGGGAGGAGATTCTGTGATTTTTTTATGCCCCCAGATAGAGGATTGGGGGCATGTTGTTTTTGCCCTGTCTGTCTGGTTGTCTGACTGTGCGTCCGAAACTTAAACGTTGGCTATAACTTTTGAATTATTAAAGATAGACTGATAATACTTGGCAAGTGTATAGGTCTAGTCAAGAGGAACATAAATATGCAAAAAAAAATTACATCAGGTCAAAGGTCAAGGTCACAGAGGTAAAATTTCATGTGCATTGTTTGTAAAGAAAGATAACTCTAACCAAAATATAAAGATTACTATTCAAATTTATTAAACTTGTAAAATTAATGGGTGCTCCAGGCATATGTAGTGTTTTACAAACATATCTTGTTCTAACATAGCCTTCATATATACTAGTATAATTGGCATGTGTTTGAGCTTTTACTAATCATATTTGTATATTTTGCTAGAACGGTATGATTAGAATTGTTTGTTTTGAATTAGTGCATTTTACTTAGTGTTTATACTAATGTTTGTAATTATTTTGTTTGTTTATTTTCTAACCATGTTTGGTGAGGATAAGTGTTAAAGTGCTGTTATTTTTAGACATCCCAGAATTCCAGTGAGCAACAAATGACAAAATCGGAAGACGAAGTCAATGCATCAGTCATAAGTGTTAAAGACAGAGCAAAACATTTAAATAAGTTACAGTCGGAGAGCGAACTTCGACAAATAAGTGAAACAAATCTACGAAGAAAGGACCCGAGAGACTCCAGACATGTAAATATTATTAATAATGATCATATATGAAATTGTTTTAAGAAGTCCTTGATATGTCAGGAGTATTTCAATAATATGATTTTTAATTATGACATATAATTTTTTAATGTACAAATTCCCGCCAAAGCTCTCAACTACTAGTATTTGTCTATTTAATCAGCAATATTAAATCCCTTGTTTTTTTATGCATGTCCTGAATATCATCTGATCATTTGTTTTAATGTTTAACTTTTTTGTTGATTATGTGTATTAACAATTTTATATATATTTTGTGCATTATTCTTTGCATTTTTATTATTTAATCATTATGTATGACTTCTCCCAAGAACCATAATTTGTGAATTCTATCCCCATCCAATGAACCATTATCCTGTAACTGTCCTATTTATAAACTTAATGAGGATGAATAAAGCTTAGCTTATACCAGCAAATGCTCAGTACGACCATCTATGGCATTAAAAGTGGATGATATTGTAATTATATTTGAAATTTTGTAACATTTAAAAAAATCCTTATACATGTATTGTGGATTGTATAATATTTCGATATTTAATGACTCAAAAACAGCAAAAAAATATTTGTTTCTGAGTACTTATAATATATATTATGATACTTGTTTTAAAAAAAATTACCATTTGATAAACCTTAAAGAGTTGGAGCTATGTCCAGTAGATGATGTTGTATCGACATCGCCAAGATTGTCGACATCGATGGACTAAGGAGGCATTTATGTTTATGAGACATAATTCTGCTTTCGTTATCGTTGCAACTTTGTCAACATGGATTCTTCTTCTTACAAGTGGACATTGCAATATTGACAATATTGGTACGACAATGTCAACATCATTTCTATCTCTTACATGTTGTCAACATCGCCTACATTATCGACATCAAAGTTTTTAATTACCCTAGGCCTTTGAATATAAGTCTTGTAGGAGTAGATCTGCTTGCAGATTTCCTCCAGTTCGAAACAAAGTTTATCATTGGACTCTGTGGGTTACATAAGATTTTGTCATAAACTATCAAAAGCTTAATTTTTTTTCATACAACATTTCTGTGTTTACTTTGAATATTGGCTTTGAATATTTGAATGAATTGTGTGTTGCTGCGTTGTCAAATTGTAGCACTTAATTTGCTGACATTCACTGGAAGATGTTTGATATTGATTTAAAATAAAACTATCTGTTTTAGACAAGGGAGAATGATACTGATGATGACTCACATTCTTCTGGTGTAGGTTATACATCGGTAAGTATCTGTAATCTGAGTTAATCATGTCAAGTAAGACATACATGATCACAGTCTGTTGTGAATGCTATGATTCACTGGCATTCTGGTGCATTACAATCTTTTCTTCTAAAGTCTGGAACAAACAAGGAAAGGTTGTGGAGCAAATGGGCATAAAACAAAGTCAGGAAAAGTTAAAACCAAGCTTCCATTGTTCTTATTCATGAGACCTTCTGAAAACAACAGCTGTTTTGTTTGACCCGAGGACTGAACTGTTGCACAAAGCCGAAGGCTGAGTGCAACAGTTTAGTCAGAGGTTTAAACAAAACAGCTGTTGTTTGAGGACCCAGTCTATAACTGTTTTGTTATACCTTTTCATGTTCAATGTGTTTTAGTCTTTAAAATATGTTTTATTGGTATATCGATCTGCATTACATTTATGTAATAAATGCAAACTTTCAATTTTGTTCAAGATGCTCCATTTCATCTGAATACAATTCACGTCACCAATTCAATTGTGCAGATGACAGGAGATCATGTGATGTTGGCATGATATTTTTGAACCAATCAAAATAAGGCAAGTGGCCAACAGATCGGTTTCGGTCAACAGACTGAAAAATGTTGACTGGTCAACAGATTGTTTTTTGGTTTGAGAAATAAAACAGACAGATTGTCAATTTTTTTTCCTAATGCATTTATATAAAGGAAATATTATAAGGTATAACAACGGACATAATTGTTCAGACATCCCAAAAACTGAATGTGAAGAAAGTGAGAACTGCCAATAACCTTAAAAATAGTCCACAGATAGTTACAACATCAGAAACACAAAAACATTACAAAAGTCATGCAAGTATGGTATATACAGAGAAAAATGGGAACACACATTCAAATACGGACCCAATTAAAAACAATAGGGGACTAGGGGAGGTAAGGTGCACAGACAACAGTGAAGAAACTGGCACATAGATTAACATGAAACTAAATTTTATGATGAACTTGTAGTGGTGTATAAATTTACATAAAAATGAAGGACAGTACTTGATGAAGTAAAGAAGTATTGAATCCATGATACCATGCAGGTAAAAACTAGAAGTTAATTGTATAACTTTGCATAGAAAAAAAGAAGGGAAATGGGGAATGTGTCAAAGAGACAACGACCCAAAGTGAAGTAATTATAACTCAAAGCCACCATAAGATCTTCAATGAACGGTGAGGAAACCCCACACCCAATGGCAGGTCGGAGTGGGCCCCTAAATAAAGAGTAATCAAGATCAGCGAAATAAACACCATCCTAGACTCCGAAAGACATAAAGTAAACTAAGTAAGAAACAGACAAGACACACAAGACACACATGCCTTAGCCAGTTTTAGTGTAATGTTTAACATGTATTCTAACAAATGAGTTAATTCTCTGTTGTGAAAACACTGACATGCATGTTTACTAATACTGATAGCTACCACATTCTATTTCTGTAATTGAAAGTCTCTTTATACTCCCTCCTCAAGTAAAGCTTAGGGGGTATCTAGGAATCAGCCTGTTTGTCCATCTGTCTGTCTGTTCATGTACCTTGTCAGTGCATGCCTTCTTAAATAGGTACTTTGATTTTGATGAAATATTACACAGTTGTAGTGCACAACTTGAAGACAAGCATGAAGTAATATGGTTGCTGCCCAAAATTTAGAAGGGGAGATAATTTGTCTTAACGTTTGAATATTTCTGAAAAGGAGGGATGAACTTTGTCAGTGCATGTCCTCTTAAACAGGTACTTGGATTTTGATGAAATATTACACAGTTGTAGTGCATGACGTGGAAAATGTGCATGAAGTTATATGGGTGCTGCCCAAAATTTTGAAGGGGAGATAATTTGTCTTTGAATATTTTCTGGAAAAAAAGTGGGGAGGAACTTTGTTAGTGCATATCCTCTTAAATGGATGCTTGGATTTTGATGAAATGATAGAGTTATCACGGTGACTTCAATATGAAGAACAACAATAAAAGCGTTATTCAATTGCTTAGTATTCCCATGTAATTGTAGAGCTTTGTCTCATTTACATTTACTCCATATCTCATCATTGTTGGCAGTTGTAGTACATCACCTGAAGATGGGCATGAAGTAAAATAGTTGCTTCCTAGAATTAAGAAGGCTTTGAATATTTTCTGGAAAAAAGAAGAGGAACCTTGATATCACATGTCTCCTAAAATTGTTGCTTAGATTTAGATTAAATGTTACATAGTGGTAGTATACAACCTGAAGATGTGCATGAGGGAATATGGTTGCTTCCTGAAATTGTGAAGGGAAGAAAATTAGTCTTTGAATATTTTCTGGAAAAAGGGGGAGGTATCATTGTGTTCATACTTGTATTGTGTCCTCATTCTTACAGTGTTCACAACTGTATAGTGTCCACACTCTTAAATTTGCATTTGCCATATTGATTTAAGGTCCAGTGAGTGGGGGTATAACTGGCTGCCATTCTGCAACAACTCTAGTTGTGAATTGAAACCAAAAAATTACCATAGAATCTTTCAAATTTGAATGCATGTAATCTAAACAATGTAAGCAATAAATGTTTGACAATACTGTTGGTACTATTTTCAGTATGATGCAGAAGAAAAACAATGGCTTGTCACAGCTTCGTCAGCTGATTATCATGCTTTACATAGAATGTTAACAAAACATCCAGCACTGGCCAAAGTTAAGGTAAGAGTGACTTACATAGAATGTTAACAAAACACCCAGCACTGGCCAAAGTTAAGGTAAGAGTGACTTACATAGAATGTTAAAAAACACCCAGCACTGGCCAAAGTTAAGGTAAGAGTGACTTACATAGAATGTTAACAAAACATCCAGCACTGGCCAAAGTTAAGGTAAGTGTGACTTACATAGAATGTTAACAAAACACCCAGCACTGGCCAAAGTTAAGGTAAGAGTGACTTACATAGAATGTTAACAAAACACCCAGCACTGGCCAAAGTTAAGGTAAGAGTAACTTACATAGAATGTTAACAAAACACCCAGCACTGGCCAAAGTTAAGGTAAGTGTGACTTACATAGAATGTTAACCAAACACCCAGCACTGGCCAAAGTTAAGGTAAGTGTGACTTACCTAGAATGTTAACAAAACACCCAGCACTGGCCAAAGTTAAGGTAAGAGTGACTTACATAGAATGTTAACAAAACACCCAGCACTGGCCAAAGTTAAGGTAAGAGTGACTTACATAGAATGTTAACCAAACACCCAGCACTGGCCAAAGTTAAGATAAGTGTGACTTACATAGAATGTTAACAAAACACCAAGCACTGACCAAAGTTAAGGTAAGTGTGACTTACATAGAATGTTAACAAAACACCCAGCACTGGCCAAAGTTAAGGTAAGTGTGATTCAGATAATTGTAGAAAAATTACGATTTTGTTTTTCCTGATGTTATAAAGCAACGGAAATATAAATATATATATAAAGTCAGATATGTTGAAGTTGACAAAAGTAGCTTTGTAAACAACAGAAAATTTGGTCTAAGTAGTGCATACAATGCTTACAAGAGAAATAGAGTGGACAGATAAAATTTGCAGTCATTTTCAGAATGTTTCTAGATAATGTGGAGTATTGATCCATTCTGGATACTTAACAATACTCTAGAAGCAAATAAAAGGAACATTTATTTCTTTATATACAAATAACATTTGGAATGTTAAAGTAATACATATTTGGTTTTAGTGAAGGTTATTTGATATCCATGCAGAACAAGTATTGTATTTAACACATTTATAGACTTATGTATGATTAAACTCTATAAACATAATAAGAACAGTTAGAAGTAATTATATTTTGTAAGTTTTATTGTTGTTTTATGGAGATCTGTAACTCTGGCTTTTACCAATCAATACCTAACAGTTAACATAAGTAGCCATTATTGCATAGAGTTGTATTACAGTTCATATAAGTAGCCTTTATTGTATAGAATTGAATTACATAATTTATTATTATTTTTTCTCTTTTTCATAACTTTGCTGTAAACCAGGACTTTACAAATGTAAGTACAGTGTAACTGACCTGAATCTTTAGAATATTGTCTTAACTGGTATGCAGCAAAACATTATTTTATAATATTGATTGATTGATTGATTGATGTTTAATGCTGATTTGAGCCATGTTCCAGCTATATTGTGGCAAGAACTGATAAAATATACAAAAGGTAGAATAAACAAGAGGTGGTGTGATAGGAGATAAACAAAATTTCTTTGTAGAATTATTGGTATAAACACATGATCATGAAACATATGTAATTTTAGATGAACTTTAGTGGCTTCACAAATTTTTGCACAATCATAACAAGAATTGATGGACTGTTGGTGTATAAGAAATATAGTCTCTAACATTGTTTGCAGTTTATAAGGTATATTTCTCAAATCGAGATAGTTAAATTTTCACATTTTAAGGTTCGAGGTTGAAAATGTGAGAAAATAAACTATATAGATTTGAGAAATTATCATAATAAACTGAAAAATAATTTTAGAGATTGTTTCTCTAATTTCCACTGAATTTATTTGAAGTAATGTGATCTCTGTGGTCTCCATTCTCAAATATGGCGGTATTTTGTTGCTACCATTGTTGCTATGTGTATTATTGTGCCATTCATTATAAATGATGCGGAGTGGAATATTTTTAATAAGAATGTCATATTAGCAATGAATTGAGTTCTCTTGGTCATAAAAAATGCAAAAACCAGTTTGCTAGACAATCGTGCAGGTGTTAATTTCATCAACATTCGTTTGACACCAGACATTTACATGATTGACCAATTGCCAATTGAGAACAAATCTCAACACACATGCATATATATGTTAGTTATTGTTTCGATAACTAATCAATCAGAACGTGTTTACATTTGCTAGAAAATAGAGAAATATTGTTTTACGAATTGTCAGTTTTGACCTAAGACAATATTCTCAAAAAAAGAAATTATTAACCAAGAAATCATTGAATGGGCTACCACAGCTCAGCTATGACAGAAATTGCTAAACTTTTGCCTTCTGAGGACATTTAAACATAATAAATTACGTAGGATTAGAAGTAATGAATTTTTGTAAGAAGTAGCATCCACAAGGCCAAAAGTGCCATGTACAGGGTATTGTAAATTCTGTACAGTATGTATTAACATCAGTAAATGTATGATGAGCCACGGATTCATAGACATGCCAGAAGAATTGTACCTCAAAATATGGGCATACACAGAGACGAAAGAATTTACTAGGACACACAAAAATACAAAACTGAACACTGGCATCATAGTTAATTAAATGATGAGTATCATTAGGTGTAAGTCAAAACTCAGAATATATTTATTAATATGCACTCTTTTCTTTTTCATTAATACCTGACTGGATATTCAGGGTGTAAGTATTATGTATTTTAAGTTAATCAAAGACAACATCAAATGTTTGCAGAAAATAGAATAAGTAACATAATAAATAACAACATTCCACTATTTGTAAACAGACTACTGGCATGTGATCAGTTGGATATAAACCAAATACATTTTGTAACAGTATCTTATATTCAGATGTGGAAAGGGCATTATTTTTATTTATTTTGAATAAAAAGGAGGGGATATGGAGTTAGTACACATGAGACATGCCCAATAAAACAATCTGTTACTTCATGTCAAAGGGAAAGAAACTCATTCAATAGTACTAGATGTCAAATGTTTCAATTTTACATGTAAACAAAACAAAACAATAATAGAATTACTTGTAAACATTATGTGTTTGTTGATAAAATACAAATAAAATGGCTATGTAATATTTTTATTTCAAAACTGCATGGACTTTGATTACTATCTGTTTATTTCTGTAGAAATGTATCATAATCAGAGTGTATAATTAGTATTTTTTAAGAATACCTGAATATGTTTCAGCTATGATTTGTACTCTACATACATCGACAAAAAAATTATATAAAGACTGTAAACACCATGCAAAAAAGTTCCAAATTCCAACACCAAATTTTGAAATCCTCAATGTAAACTGGAAATTTCAAAAGTCATTAGATTCTAACTTTTTGGAATACCTTTTTAAATTGTGTTAAATGCCAATACAAAGGTAAATGTCAGCCATTCTTCTGACATGGGAAACCTGAACATGATTCCAAAATACTCAGTTTAGCTTAAGTTATAGCTTTTGTCAAAACAAGCAACTTCAAAATAATATGACTGGTCAAACTTAACCCCTAACAACTACTGCACAACTCAATAGAAAGAAATGGTTAGAAAATTTGCAACAATAAATACTGAATAAAAATCTCTCATTGCTTACAGCTCACATATTTGAAATTTATGACATAAATTCTAAGAGCAAATTGATTTAAGTAAACACATGTATTTCATATTTATTAATTTATAAGATAAAGTTTAAATCTATAACTCTAAAATTTGTATTTTAAAATAAAGTGAAAGTGTGGCCTCTCTATGTGACTCTGTACAATTTCTATTTTGAATTAATGCTGTATTATATTTTTATATATTTCATTTTGACTTCAATGACAATGGTACTCATGGACTATCTACAGTATGTAAGTACTTTATATATTTTTAGCTCATCTCACAAAGTGAGGGGCTTATGTGATACCCCGAGCGTCAGCGTACGTGTCTGCATCTGCATCTGCATCCGCGTCTGGTTAGGAAGAATGGTTAAAGTCCATTCTCGGTTACTGACATGTCCCACATCAACCATATTGGTATGTATGATGCATTTTGGGATGACAACAACAATGCTTCGAATGCTGTCTGTGACCTACATTTAACGCATAAGCGACTTGGTTAGGTAGAATGGTTAGTCCATTCCTGGTTACTGGTATAACCCACATCAACCATATCAGTATGTATGATGCATTTTGGGATGACAACAACAATGCATGCTTTGGATACTGTCTGTGACCTACATTTTACGCATCAGTGACTTGGTTAGGTTGAATGGCTTAAGTCCATTAACGGTTACTGACATTTCCCACATCAACCATAGGCATATTGGTATGCCTGATGCATATTGGGATGACAACAATTCATGCTTGGAATGCTGTTTGTGACCTGCATTTTACGCAGAGTGACTTGGTTAGGTAAAATGGTTTAAGTCCATTCCCAGTTACTTACATGTCCCACATCAACCATATTGGCATGCATGATGAATTTTGGGATGACAACAACAATGCATGCTTCGGATGCTGATTGTGACCTACATTTTAAGCATGAGCAACTTTGGTTAGGTGGAATAGTTCAAGTCCATACCCAGTGAGTGACATGTCCCACATCAACCATATTGGTATGCATGATGCATTTTGGGATGACAACAACAATGCATGCTTTGGATTCTGTCTGTGACCTTCATTTTACGCATGGACGACTTGGTTAGGTAGAATGGTTAAAGTCCATTCCCAGTTACTTACATGTCCCACATCAACAATATTTGTATGTATGAGGAATTTTGGGATGACAATAATAATGCATGCTTTTGATGCTGACTGTGACCCACATTTATGCATCAGCAACTTGGTTAAAAAGAATGGTAAAGGTCTATTTCTGCTAACTGACATGTCCCACATCAACCATATTGGTATGTGTCATGCATTTTGGGATGACAGTCTTTGATATACATTTTATGCATGAATGAATCTGTTAAAAAGAATGATTATTTAGTCCATTCCTATTTACTAATATGTTTAACATGTGACAATGCTGTGCAATGAGGTGAGCTTAGCAGGCTGTGGCTGCTTCTATGTTTTGAATTTCTATAAGGAAAAGGAACATTCTATATGCATATATATAAAATATGTACATATATATCTGAATGAATATAATTTAATTCAACATTCACCACAAATAACATTTAATTGGTTGTTATTTTTATGCAAAATTAAACAATTACGGTGAATTTTATATCTGCAGTTGAACATTCAGACAACTTATAAACCTGTATCTCTTCAGTGCAGAAACAATCAAAGCAATCTATCATTTTCATGGTAGGGAGATGATTCCTGTGTTGTTATATCAGTCATGTAGGCAAAAAAAGATATATTACCCTCTTGGTTTAGCCCTTTTGATCTGAAAGAAGCAAATACCAACTTAAAAGCCTTTGGTTTAATGTTACTCTAAATCTCACCATCTCATTACAACATCAAGGTGCTTAGGCACTACGGAAAAATTGCTTCATTTATTATTGAATTGAAACTAAAAAATAACAATAACAAAATTGCAGTAATATGAATTTTAAAATGTCATTTAGACAATCATCTTGGTGCTAAAAGATATTATGAAGGATATTTATAGTATATTATTTATATTGAAGAATAATTCAGAACTCAAAATATTGTACTCATTTAGTACCGTTGACATTTTTGAAGTAATATAATATTATTCAAAAATAAAATTTTCTTAATGTTATCTTAAATGCTTAATTATAATGATAAAAATATTTATTTTACTTGTAGACTGCATTACACTGGGCAGCAAAACATGGTAAACCAGAAGTATGTAAATTAATACTGTCAAAAGTAGGAGTTGATGTCAACAGAAAATCTGTAAGTCTTGTTTACATAATCATTCATGTTATTCATGTTTTTTTTCTCTGAAAAAACTTCAGCTAGTATTCAATGAATGCTTGCTTATATTGTGTTATAGATTTTAACTTCAAAAGTAGAGCAAGATCTTTTTTTTTTTACAGTTTTTAAAATTCAATGTGCATACTAAGGTAGTTAAAATGCATATAGATAACACTGGTAAGTAAAATCTCTAGTTTGTAAATAAAATCTCTAGTTTGCAAAATTGCACAAATATTCTTAAACTGCTTGGAGCTTTTGGCCATGTTACCGACCTTCATCCACACGTTAATTTGTTAAGGATATTACAATTGGATAAACGCACGGAGAAATAACACTGTTACAAGTGTAAAGCCAAAGACATAATGAAGAGACAGATATATAAAAAAAACAATATATGATTATTTATATAATTAGTTTACAATACATGATAAATTTGAATTATTTTTTCTGTTTTTATTTCATATGAACAACAGAATGTGAGTATTACTTAGAATTTGATTTGTCTGATAAAGTAGTTTTTCAATAATTCTCAGTTTCTGTTTGTGTACAGTATCATAAGATTTTTATCATTAGAGGGTGTGAAGACGAGAGAGAAACACGGAGGAGTTGGATTTCTGCATGACAAATCTTGCTATATAAATATATCATGTCAGAATATTATAAAATCACAAAAAATGAGTTTGATGATGTGATGTGAAACCTGCTTTGAAATTTCATGGGAAACGATAAAAGCCATTAGTAAAGAGGACATAGAAAGATTAATCAAACCAACTAAAGTGTATATTTAAGTTGAAGGGATCTGCTTAGTTGTCGAAAAATACAATGTAGCATTTTTAATTTCTTTACATTTAAGCAAACAAATAATGAAGCAAAAAGTGCAAAAGATAAAGACAAGTTTATAATAAAAAATCCCAAGACCGTGGCAGTGTAGATGTAACTTAAATGGTGACAACATATAAACTGAAAATTTCCTCGGCTTTTTTAATTTTGCTAATTATGTGTGTGCCAGAAATAATGCTGTCCTGAATATTCAATGCTATTGGAGGATGTAGTACATTAATCGACAACCGTGAATTTATTTTGAGGACCACACAAAAAAGAGGGCTAAAAAAATCACCACTCTTAAGTATACAAATATGATTCAATTTATATATTACTAATACTTTGTTTTTTTTCCTCTTTTCATATTTTTGGTATCCTGAACTTTAGGGGGTAAGTAATTTACGACATTATAATGAGGCTTGTTTAGTGTATATTGGGATATGGGATATTTACAACATTTCACAATGGGATATGGGATATTTGAGACAAAAAGTACAGGAATATGGAATATTTTTACCATGGGATATGGGATATTTAAATAATTATTGGGATATCTTCAATTTTCAAAGGAATACTTTAATTCCAACTTACTGGGATATGGGATATTAGGAACCCCACTAAATAAGTCTCGATAATATGTATTATTTTGTTGATATGTTTTTAAAACTGACTTGTGCATATTTTTTTGTAAAATAGTATAAAATGTCTGGCAGCTTTTTGTCCTGTTCTTTTTTTTATTTCTGCCGAAATGATGTGAGATTTTATTACTCTATATTGATAAAATTTCAAAGTGACAATATTATAGTGTCGCCTGCGTTCACGCAATGGCGACATATAGGGATCAGTATCCGTCGTCTGGCATCCGTCGTATGTCGTCGTTGTCTGGTGTCGGCGTCATGAAAAAAATTCTGTCACATTTTTCTCAGGAACCAGATATCACAGCCCTCTGCAATTTGGCATGGAGTATTAGTATGGTGACCTATACTGTGTAATAGAGTTTTGGATCTCTTGCATGCCCACTTCTTGTTTGACTGAACTTAGAATATTTTTTGCATCTCGAAAATTTTTGTCACATTTTTGTCAGGAACCACATATTTAGCCGTCAGCAATTCAACATGGAGTATCAGTATGGAGACCTATACAGTGTAACAGTGTTTGGGATCTTTTCACATGCCAACTTCCTGTTTGATAGGACATGAATATTTTTTGCATTTTGAAAATATCTGTCACGTTTTTCTCAGGAACCACATATCCCAGCCTTCTTCAATTCAACATGGAGTATCGGTTTCAGGAACTGTACTGTGTAAGAAAAGTTTTGGATCTCGCACATGCCCACTTCCAGTTTGACAGAATCTAGATTTTTTGGCATCTTAAATATTCATCACATTTTTCTCTGGAACCACATTTATTCTTGCCTTCTGCACCTTGGCATGAGGTATCAGTAAGGGGTCCTATACCTTGTATGAGACTAAACTTTTTTTGCTTATTTTGCAGGCAACACATGTCTTCCCTGGAAGACTTACTACTAAGTTATAATTGTAAATAATTACATTTCATGCATAATCATATGAATTCTGTCAATTTGATGGGTGAACATTTTCACATGGCATATCAATATTAAGTTGTAATTCCCATGAAAGACATTTAACCACATGCCCACATGGTGAATTAGTAAAAATAGAATCCCAATGTACATGGTGTATTTTCATTTTAATAAATTTGTTTTTTATGTTTCAGTTTTAAAATGTGATTTTAAGAGTTTAATGCATTATTTTGAAGTTTCATAGCAATTGGGTATTTTACAAAAGGATATGGAGTAAATGAACATGAGACAATAACACATATGTTACCTCCAACTGCAATAATTTTGATGAGCTGTATGGCCATTTTGGAAATTTACTCCTCTTCAGCAGCACTAGAACCCATTCGACATGAAGAAAAATGTGCTTCAGTAAACCTAGTAAAACTTAAAAGTAATGCATTCAATTTTCAAATGAAATCTGGGTATTGAGTAAATTTGTTTATTTAGAATCCGTGGTATCCAGTTAACTGGAGGACTTTGTGCTTCACTGGAATATGCAAATATTTTTAAGGCTTGCATTTATGAATAAATAGGATAACAATTGAATTAAGAAAATTTTTAGGGAAAAAATTACCGTAATATCGCAGATGACTTCTTATGGAATTTCAATATTTCCTAATTTTACAAGTGAAAAAATGAAAAAGTGATATGAATTTTTATATTTTACATTTACAGGGATATACACCATTACATTTAGCTGCAATGCATGGTCATGAAAACATTATAGAACTTCTAGTACAAACATATAGTAAGTATAAATAAATAAAATTGATGGTTGTTCCATGGAACACTTGTGTTGCCTGCACTACAGAAGAGCCATTTCTGACCCAGTAAACGTCTAAAATCTGTTAAAATTTGAAGTATTAGGTGAATGTCTAGATTAGGACAGAAAAATATCCTGCATATTTGTTTATAATATGAATTTCCATTTTTAAAGGACTTATTCAGATTTACAATCAGAATAAACAAATGAGCTTGTTTGGCTCTGTGAATCTCTAAAATCTATAAAATCTAAATTTTATGTATCAGATGCACAACTAGATCAGGTGAACAACATATCATGCATGTTTGGTTGGAATCTGACTTATAGTTATGATGCAGTTGTGGATTAACACACCAGATTAACAAATGAGCCATTTTGGCTCTGTGAACCTTAAAAATCTGTAAACCAAAATTCTAAGTATCAGGTGCACAATAACACCAGGTGAATGACATATCCTGAAAGTTTGGTTGAAATTGGACCAGCAGTTTTGAAGGAGTTGCGGATACAAAAAACAGAAAAACAAATGAGCTATTTTGGCTCGGTGAACCCCTCAAATCTGTAAAAACAAAATTCTAAGTATTAGATGCACAACTACACCAAGGCAATGACATAACCTGAAAGTTTGGTTGAAATCGGACAAGCAGTTTTGAGAAGACTGACAGACGATGCAGTAGGACGCAGGACGATGAAGAAAGACAACATATAGTAATCCCTATATGTCGACTCTACTTACAGCAGGCGACACAAAAACTTTGAAGCAGTTCTAAATAAAACACACAAACAGGGTAAACTGATCGTGAGTCAGACACCTATATTTCAAATTAATTCATTTGAAGAACCCCATTTCTGACTAATTAATACAGTACTATAGTAAAGTATGGTACTTGATTGATCATTTTCTTTCTTATAAGGTCTCAGATAATTTGTAAATTGATGTCCATATAAATTGTATAATTTTTATGCCCCCATGAATCGAAGATTCGGGGGCATATAGTTTTTGGTCTGTCTGTCTGTTTGTCCGCAAAAACTGTAACATTGGGTATATCTTTTGAATGGTAAGAGATAGGGCTTTCATATTTTGCATGTGTATTTCTTGTGGCAAGACCTTTCAAACGATACCAAAATTTTTGCCCTCGTGACATTGACCTTGGCATGTGATGGACTTTTTGAAAAAAAATTAAAACTTAAACATCTTTTGAATGGTAAGTGATAAGCTTTCATATTTTGCATGTGCATTCATTGTGGCAAGACCTTTTGATTGATACCAGAATTTTTGACCTTGTGACCTTGACCTGGGCATGTGAACAACTGCATAAAAACTTTAACATTGAGTATATCTTTTGAGTGATCAGTGATAGGGCTTTCATATTTTGCATGTGTATTCCTTGTGGAGAGACCTTTCAGTTGGTACCAAAATATTTGACCTTGTGACCTTGACCTTGGCATATGACTGTCCGGTAAAATTTCACCACAAAAATTAAATTATATTTTTTGTTTTACTTTAAATTTTTGTTTTACTTTATATATAGAAACATTAAACTCATTTAGGATAAATGTTTCTTGATATATATAGAATTTGTTTTGTAAAAAGATCTTTTAAATTATTAAGGATATTTTCTTCATTTATTCAGTTTCTTTTTACAGGTATTAATATATATATTATAAATATCAATGATGACAGATGTTACTAAAAATGTCTATTATTTCATTCTTCTCTTCTTTATATTCCTCCACATTTTGGGGAACCAGTATTGATGAAGTATTTGGAAATATTCCTGATGTAATCAAAGTACTGATAACACTGATAGACAGAACACAATGAGTTAACTATAAATGTTCCAAAAAGGAGGGGTTGAAAATTGTTTTCTTAATAATGCTTGGATAATTATTAGAGGGGGTCACTTGCGTCACTTCTGTGTTTGCATCCAATTGATGTGATTTAAAATTTTAGTTGATACCAGAATTTATTTCTGCAATTATTTCAGAAGGACATTAATCATGTTAATTGTTGTTCAAAGTTGCTAAATGTTTTTCTTAACTTCTACTCGGGGGAATAATTGTTTCACAAAACACATCTTGTTGAATTTGAAATTGAGTTGGACTGAAATGACCATAGCTTGGACAACTTACTTAAATATTCTTACTTTTTTAACAAGTTTTGACATGAAAAGAGGAGCCAAAGTAGTACAGTGGATTCCACTTAATCGCAAACCTGATAATCACAAAATTTGGTTAATTGCAAAAGAAGTCAAAACACCAATCCATTTCCCATTCAAATAACGTTAAATTCACCTGTTAATCGCAAAGCAGTTAATGGCAAAATTCGCTTATTAGCAAAAGAAAATTTTGCTAAAAATGCATGACAGTTTCGTTTATAAGCAAAACAGAGAGGTTTATAGGGTCTGTAAGTCTCGTCATGTGACCTGGGAGAATATAAGTGAAACGTTGTTGCCGGGTACATTGTGCCTATGTAGTACTATGAGAAATTGTTGGATTTATGGTTCAGAGTTCAAATTAAGCGTGGGATTCGTTTTCTCCGAACCAGAATATTTTATCCTTCAAGAATTATAAACTTTATCACCTTAACCTAGTGTGAAATAAAACACAATGACGCATTTTCTTAGTAACGTCAAGTGAAGTTTGTCCCGGAAGTTAGAAAGTCGGATGACAGTTTTAGTGCATTACATAACAGAGTTCCGGACTTTGAAAGTGAAAGTAGAATGAGACTTACAGACCCTATTGCAAAAACAAAAGGTAAAATTTCGACATTTGCATAATGCTGACAAGTGTATTTTTGGAACAGATCGATACCGGATGTTGGCAGTGACACAGATCGATCACATGGTTGAATGTCCAACTGCCATTATTTGCTGAAATAAAATATTTACTATACAACAAATTGTGTTTCTTCTTTCTAAATTTTTTTGTTTTCACTTTAATAAAACTTACGAATTAACATAAAACTACTTATAGATTGTGTACACAGGTAAAATGGGGAATCCCCTATTTTCACAGTCATCTGATTTACAGGTAAACATAATTAAAGTGTGTGATAATCATTGATTAGAGTACAGGAAATGGGCAATTAAACAAAGGAAATTTTAAAATACACGCTCATTATAAGTTATAAAATAGATAAATTATAATTAGAATTCTTCTTATAAATATTCATGTATTGGTCACGTGATGCTATTCCTATTTATACACAATTTGTCAAAAATATCCCAGATTGTGGACCTAACGATTTCAACAATGATACAAACCTGGTGTACAAATAAAACACAGAGAAAACAATTTCTATGTTTATTATTACTACAGTGTAATGGAATAAAAGATAACTAGGATGTAAACATTATATTGGATGTAAGTCAACAAAGGTCACACAGGTACTTACACTCCAGACAAGAATAAAATAACATTAGAAGTTTATAAAACTTTATTTTTCACAAACATAAAATTTTTCTTGAATGAATATCAAACAATATACACGAAAATACAATATTTAACAAATATTTCACAATATTGACACCTATGCAGTCAGACGTATCGTAGTTGTCGTCAGCTGATCTGTACTTCCGGTCTGTATTGGGCTTTCGTTTAATCAAAAAATCTGCTTATTCGCAAAATTTCTCTGACAAATAGGCTTTGCAATTAAGCGGAATCCACTGTAGTAATAGTTCATTTCAATGTTTCAATGTTTAAATTTCATATTTTTATTGTCTTATGTGTAGATATATTTTCTTCATGATTCAGTATGCTATTAACGTAGTTATTTAAAATTGTTTTATTTTATTTCTTTCTTGTAGAAGCAGATTCTAATATCAGAGACTATAGTGGAAAGAAAGCAAAACAATATCTGAGAAATTCTGCCTCTACGAAAGCTCAACGTAAGAATTTTGATTTATCATCTTCTGTCGTGTCAGATACTGTTGACATGGGCAGTATTACTATTGCTGGTCCAGAGTTACCTCCAAATACTAAGGTTCAGTTACGTAGTTCTGTCAGACCAGAACCACCACCTTCAAGGTTATCAAGGTCATCTGTTACAATTCAACATCTGTGTTTACAAGATCAGAACTTTGATAATAGTAGCACATGATAATAACTTTATGTCTTTGTGTTGTGTGGTGTGGTGTAGCTATTCAAATGGGTTGTGCACATTGTATACAAGCGGGTAGAACATTTTCATGGCTTTCCTTTTCTATTAATTATCAAACATATATATTTATGTTATAGAACTGGACAATACTCAGCTGTGATACATCTCTCATTTTAGGTTAAAATATAGGCAAGGTTTGGAAATCTGATGATATCCTAGCGCTAGTTATATTCTTAAGTTTCTTTATAAGGTTTTAATTATGACAGATTTACAACATTAATAACATCAATTGTTGCTTGTTTGTGCAACTTGAAGTCATTCTAAAAATGCAGTAAAGAGGCAAACATAATAATAATGTATGTTGAAAAAATATTTTTAACTGTTATATAAAGAAATTAGAATTTGAGATATGACAGAATTGGACAGTAGACAAGAGAATGATATTTCTTGCTTTTGAAAATTTTTAATTTGATAAACAGTAGGTCAAGAAAGTAAATCAAAATTATTTGTTCCTGATGTATGTTTGATCATGTTTGATGTCTGAAAATAAAAATTATGCTCCAGGTTGATTTTAACTGGGGTAATATAATAAAAATCTGTGGATTTTAGGGGGATAAAAAATCATTAATCATTAAAAATATTACATTGAATTTCTGTGATAATATTGCATAAATCTTGGTGAATAAAATCCCTAGCAGTGTATCATATTTCATGAGCATGCAGGTGCAATATAACAAAGTGCAAGGGAATAAATTTGCCAGTATTGATGCTATAATCTTTTCGTTATCTAGTGAAATATAGATTTGCATTCAGATAGAAGTGGTGACTCTAAAAGATTCGATATGAGAACATTAGCAAATATTGACTAAGTTTAAAATACAGTTGTTGGAAATGTTTTTCTATGGTTTTAATGAATAGAAAAGGTTGAAATTTGTTGTAATATTGGCCCTAAACACATGGCAAATGACATAGTATCTAGAAAATAGTATCAATTAATTTATTTATCAGTTTATATATACAGATTTTATTTTACTAATATATTTTTTATTTAAATGAAAAAACCTTTGTCAATATTTATTCCTATAACTAATTTTCATAACTTAAATGGCTGCAGCATGCAAATATCGTCTTTTTTAAATCTGTCTTTCCTTTACAAACAATTTTATTTAAATTTTGTTTTAGATTATACTTTTTAATCAGCATATATTGAGATTACTATTTTATTGAAATATGAATTGTCTTGGCCAAAGTTTTATTATAATTGATCTCCATTTTTAAGAGAGAAATTCTTAATGTTGTGATATTCAGCTATATTCTTCTGCCAAAAGAAATGAGTTTTGAAGGAAAAATATTTTAATGAAAAGGCTTCATAGTTCTCATATTTTTTGTATTTTCAAAAATATCCAAGTTTAATCCATATTATCATTCAGTGCATTTATTTATTATTTTGTAAAGCATTTCATGTTGGAAGAAATAAATGGAAACACATTCATACTGAAATAAAATCTTGGCCAATAAAATAAATGACAGCATTTGTTTTTTATAATTTTTAATTATTGATTTTAATAATTACTTTTATTGAATATTTTTAATAATATCCATTTACCAAAAGAGATCATCTACAAACATGTAGTTTATCTGTGATAAATCCCAATTACATTTTATCTGTTCAGTGTTCTTAAATAATTTGTTGTACAGTTATTAATGTTTTATACAAATTAATCTGTGATTATAAATGTAAATGTAATTATAATTAAATTTATGTAAATTTATGTAAATTGTCAGTCTTGTCATTTGTGCTGTTTGAACTAACAATTAACCTCTGCATCAGCTGTCCTTGTTTAATAGCTTCAGTGCTTGCTATTAATAATAGCACATATATGATATGCACATTTGGTATGTTGCTTTTTGAATGTATATGCTTGAAACAAATGAAGAGAGTTATGTTTCTTTATATAGTGTATGTTTAATATTTCTAACATGACAAAGGTTTTTCTTGTTGATTAAAAAAATAATTTTCTGTCTCAGATATTCCATTATATATGTCTGAAGGGGTTGTATAGTAAATGCACTCCATGTACTTCACCAATATAGAGATGTAGTACTATGACAGAGAAGTAAGAGTATGTTTCAAACATTTCTATTTAGAAATTCTGGCTCCTCAAGCCATTAAATCTTTGATACAATATGCCAAAAGCTTTATTATAACAAATAATCATGTTAGTGTTTTTCTCACAATTGTACAATAATAAAATACCAAATATGAGGAAGTTTTGAAGCCAGAACAGCTGTGCTTCCATATTATTTGGATATTCATTGTTCCAGGCTATATTAAACCCTCAATAGATGAGTGCAAGTATCTCACCTGCAATAAATATCCATGGAAGCAACACATTGAACCCCAAATTCTGTCTTCAGTGTCATCAAAAGGGTTAACCCTAGAACAAAATTTTTAAAGCTTAACTAGATATGTGTTTCCTGTTATCTTTTTTATTCCATGATACATAATTTTTGCATACAACTTAGTTTTCTTTCTCTTATTTACTGTAAGGTAGATAGACACTGCTGTGCAGTTCATTTGAGCATGAGTCGGATACGGGATAAGTTTGGTTTTGGGGCAGGAACAGTAATTTTGCAGCTTTTCCTTTGTGACATCATAATTGACTGACACATGTGAAACGTCATAATTTTGTCCACTTTGCCGCAAATTACTTCTCTTTTCCCGTAAATTATGATTATTCCGGACACTTCATGAAATATGTCTGTTAAAACCATGGTGACATATACATTTTTCATTGTAAACAATAGATAATATCATAAACTATCTATTCACAAAAATATATTAAATTCTCATGGATAAAAGGGTCTCTTTTATTATATGACCACAAAAATTTTGCGGTTGTATAATGGTATGGCGTTGGCATCGTCGGCGTCTGTTGACAGCATTACTTTGCTTCTAGTGGACGGATCTTTATGAAATTTTAGTATGATGTATCTTGGCACACGCGTCAACAGAGGTTATAATTTCAAGTTGGTGGCCCTGCCCGTTTCAGAAAAATGGGCCAAAAAGGGGTGAAATTGGGTGTTTTAACATATTTGACTGTAGAATCTTTATTATTTATTGGATTTTGATGGGGTTTGTTGATTTTGATGGGGTTTGTTTCAGTGTGCCCTGAGGAAATTTCCAATCAGTTGTATGCTAACGGATTTCACGGATTTCACGTAGCATGTACCGCTCACGAGATAAATGGGGCCCAACAGGGTGAATCTAAAAAAAAATTATTTTTTTATTTTAAGTCCAATTTTGATGCAGTTTTTTTTCAATGGATTCCTTGCAAAAAATTAATATTGCGCTCAACTATTAGTTTTTTGGTAACTGATTTCCTTTCCCAGCTATGAGGGGCCAAATGGGGCCAAAATTGCGAATTTGCAGATTATATACAATTTTTACTTTTCATTGGATTTCGATTGGAGTTTTTTTCTTTGGAGTCCTCTTGATCTAAGCTTTCAATAACTTGTCAATGGATTTAGCGTCAAAATATGTCAAATCTTTATTTTTCATTGGATTTCGATGAGATTTTTTTTTGATAACTCTTGACCTAAGCTTTCAGTGGTATGTCAACAGATTTGGCGTAGCTCTTACCGTTTCCAAGCTACAAGGGGTTAAAGGGGCCAAAATTGCAATTTTTCTAAATATGTTAAATCTTTATTTTTTATCGGATTTCAATGGTTTTTTTCTTCTTTGGATTCTCTTGATCTAAGCTTTTAGTAATATGTCAACAGATTTTGCGTAGCTCTTACTGTTTCCGAGCTACAAGGGGTCAAAGGGGCCAAAATTGCAATTTTTCTAAATATGTCAAATCTTTATTTTTCATCAGATTTCAATTGGATTTTTACCTGTGTCACCAACGGTAACCGCAGGTCTAGGAGCTGCTCGACTCCGTCCGTCCGTCCGTCATGCTTTGGGGGTACCAAGTTTGTGTAATCTGAAACTCAGGCACCTTCAACCCGATAATTTTGAAACTTTGCACAGTTGTTCTGGACACATTGAAGATGTGCACCACCCCTTTTGGCGAGATTTGGATAAAAATTGTTGAATTTATGCATTGTTGAACTTAGTCATTTTTTCATTAAATTCATTGAATTTTACCATTTCAGTACTGAGTTTGTGTAATCTGAAACTCTGACTCCTTATACCTGGTCCTTTTGAAACTTTACACAGTTGTTCTGGAACAATGAAGATGTGCACCTCCCCTTTTGGGCAGATTTGAATAAAAAATGTCGAATTTATGCATTGTTGAACTTAGTCATTTTTTCATTTAATTCATTAAATTTTAACATTTCAGTACTGAGTTTGTGTATTGAGTATTGTGTAATCTGAAACCCTGACTCCTTATATCTGGTGCTTTTGAAACTTTACACAGTTATCCTGGACACAATAAAGATGTGCACCTCCCCTTTTTGGGTCATTTGAATAGAAAATGTTGAATTTATGCATTGTTGAACTTAGTCATTTTTTTCAGCATATTTTAACATTACAGTGCCTGGTTTGTGTAATCTGAAAGATTAACATCTCTGACTAAATACCTCTGGAAGTTTGCACTGTTGTTTGAACACATTGGTGATGTGAACCTCCCCTTTAGACCAGTTTTGATTTAAAAAAATGTCAAATTTATCT
>MJUU01046966.1:77701-98037 GCA_002080025.1 Modiolus philippinarum | reverse complement strand
TTTTGTCTATTACAGTAATAGGGTTCAACTTAATATAATCTCAATTATAACTTGCATTTGAAGAATGTTTTGGTAATGAGGTAAATGAATACTTGTTTGCATTGGTAAACCTATACATGACATTCTATTAGATTGGAAAAAAAAAACACATTCTAAGTTGAACATGAGTGACGGTGACGCAGGTCCAGACATGTAATTGGTCTTGTTTCTTTGGATTCCTCTTGACCTAAGCTTTCAGTAGTATGTCAACGGATTTGGCATAGCTCTTACCATTTCCGAGCTACAAGGGGTCAAAGGGGCCAAAACTGCAATTTTTCTAAATATGTCAAATCTTTATTTTTCATTGGATTTCATTTGATTTTTTTGTTTTTTATTTTGGAGTCCTCTTGTTGTAAGCTTTTTGTACCATGTCAAAAGATTTTGTGTAGCTCTTACCGTTTCTTAGATACAAGGGATCAAAGGGGCTGAAATTGCAATTTTCAAAATATGTAAAATCTTTTATTTTTTTATTGGATTTTGTTGGGGTTCTTTTCTCAGGATTCCTCTTATCTGTAGTTTAAGTAAATTGACCAATTTGACATACCTCTTACCATTTCTAATATATATAAGGAATTATATAAAGGGCTGATTTTTATTTTCCTTATTTTGTCTGCAGCTTATTACTAGGTCAAGCTATTTATTGTGTCCATTTAATTACTGTATTAAGCTCTTTACTGTGTCCACATTCATTTTGAATACACTTGTTCAAATTTCAATGTTCGACATGCTGCGGTCGTATCATGCTGGGCTCGGCGTAGCCCTTTATTAAACTTAAAGTTGCCTTTCCATATTTTCCCCTTGCATTCTTTGTAAATTTAAGTGAAAAATGGCTAAAAATGAGCAAACTTTGAGGTCAATTCTAGAAAAAACTAGCATGGTGACCCATCCTTTTTATTACAGATTTCGGGTTGATAATTGGTGAATGAAAGGATATGGAGTAAATGCACATGAGACAAAGTCTCTACAACTACATGGTTAAAAACAAGCAAAGGAACAACGCTTTTATTGTTGTTCTTCATCTTGAAGTGAAGTCACTATGAGGCCTTCAACAATGAGCTTTGATATGCAATTGAGCCCACTTATAGCAAAATTTCATGGATTTGAATACTAGTATTAGTGTCTATCTACCTTAAATGTTATTTTTATAACTTGTTTTTTTTTCCATTTCTTTTGAAATGCCTATACCAAGTCAGGACCTTAAAGGTCGACAATTTTTCTAGTGATTTCCACCTTCTTTGTCTTTTTGCCTCATGGACTTTGGCTCTTGACAATTCTGTTCGGTAATTTTGTTATTAACTTCATTTGACCTTGACATTGCCCTGAGGTCAATTTTTTTTTTAAAAACTTATACCTTGCTTCTAAAAGTTGATTGTTAAGTGATAGAGTATCAATATTTGGTATTTGACTTTCATATGATGACAGCTTAATGGCAGTACCATAGATATTTTGACCTTGACACTGCCCTGAGGGTAATTTTAGAAAAAAATTGAACCTGGCTTCTAGAAGTAATTCTTTTAGTAGTGACTTCCTTATATTACATTTATTTTTCTTTTTAAACTTTTTAAGTAATAAAATGTAGAACTTACAAATTTATTGTGCAATGAGGTCATTCTAATCCCCAGCTAGCTATGTTGTCTTCTGACAGCGCTTGTTTGATTTTTGTACATCTCGCCAGGTTCGGATGAACCCTTACAAATTTTTATCTTTATTATTCCCACACATAAGATATTTGGTGTGTGGGACTTTTATTATGAGGTTTTTTTTGTGACACATAGTGGCCTTCATTTGACCGTGATCTTTGACTTGAGTTAAATATGTTGCTTTTTCGCCTGGCCTGCGATGGAAGTCATGGAAAAGAAAACATATGCATGCAAAGTATGACAGCAGCAGTGATGGCAATGGTGGCAACTTTTACTAAGTACAAGATATTTTGAAAACCCTGTGATGTAGGAACATCATATTTGGTTCAGTAATATTTGGTCTTTGGTAGTACATGTCAAGACTCAGTCTACCATATGACTTTTGTCCTTTATCTCAATTTCATGGTCTAGTGACCATGTTCAGGTTCTTTGATTAAGTCCATTGCTCAATAACTACAAGTGGTATATCGATAATATTTAATATGTAGGTTGGTCTTGGGTCCTAAATGTCAAGTCTTGCATTATGACTTTTGTCTTTGACCTGATTTTCATGGCCTTATGGCCATGTCAAGTTTCTCTGATTAGGTTAGATAAGTGGGAGATCAATAGTATTTAGTACAAAGGTTTGTCTTGGGTAGTACATTTCAGTCTGGCAGGTGATTTTTTTTCCTTGACCTCAGTTTCATTGTCTAGTGAACATGTTAATTTTCTCAGTATCTGTTAGTGGTAAATCAATGATATTTTGTGTGTGGTTTGGGTTTGGTAGTACTTAATAGCCTGCTATATGGCGTTTGTCAGTGACCTAAATTTCACAGTCTAATGAGCATATTTAGTTTTATATGATTAGGTCAGTTATTCTATTCACATAGATTTAGATGCCAAGCAGGGAGTGGCAGGACATCTATTAGGGTCCAATCTTGCTTAATCTTGGCTTGTTATGCTCATACTTTTTTCTTTTTTTGTAGACTTAAGATATTTTGCATTCAAATTTTTCATCATGAACAAATGTGCTATGTATCATAATGACCTTCATGTAACCATGACCTTTGACTATTAGGTCAGATAAGTGGATTTTTTTAGTGTAGTGACCAAACTTCTTTTTTCTTTGGTACAACGTTATATAGCCCTTGGGCATATCATCATTAGAAGGTGTGTAATGTACCATAATAACCTTCATTGTATTTTTTTGTCTTTGGTAAAGGTCACAGGCTGAGAAATTCTGTAGGGAATGCTTTGCTTTCCAGTGACCTTATAAAAAGTTATGATCCATTATTTGAAGCTAAAACTGGGTTCTTAAAGTTGCTTACTTTGTAATATTTGAACAAAATGAATTACTGTTAACAGATGGGAAGATTCATATTGATTATTTTATGGCAACTTCAGTATGCTCAATTTTAGTTGAATTAATGCAAAAAAAAGTTTTGATGAGGTTGGCATTGAGGCAGTTGCCTCAGTGTTGTGTATGTGTGCTGATAGGCTTTGGTGCATTCATATATATTGTTTTTTTTTTTCAAAAGTAAGGCTATGGATTTGAAATTTTATTATGCTTTGTATTTTATATTATTATACAACCACAAAAAATTTGTGGTCTTATAATGGTATGGCGCTGTCGTTGTCGTCATCATTGTCGTTGTTGTCGTCTGTAGACACTTTTGTTTTTGGTCAATAACTTAAGTTTAAGTTGATCATTCCTTATGAAATTTTGACACATTGATCCTTGGCACAAAAGGAAGGCTGGGTGTAGTTTTTATTATTTTGGCCCCTCCTGTTTTTAAAAAAGGGGCCAAAAAAGGAAAAATTGAGTGTTTTCACATATTTGGCTGTAGAATATTTATTATTTATCAGATTTTGATGGGGTTTCTTTCAGTGTGTTCCTGAGGAAATTTCCTATCTCGTCTGTGTCAACGGATTTGACGTGGCATGTACCGTTTATGAGATAAATTGGGCCCAAAAGGGGGCGAATTTCAAAAATTTCAAATTTTTATTATTAGTCCGACTTTGATGCAGTTTTATGCAATGGATTCTATAAAAAATAAATATAGTGGTGCACAATCAGATTTTTGGTAACTTTTTTCCATTCCGAGCTATTGGGGGCCAAATGTGGCCAAAATTACAAACATAGCAGATTACTTAAAATTTTTATTTTTCATCTGGTTTTGATGGGATTTTTTTTTCTTTAGATTCCTCTTGTTGAAAGCCAACAGATTTGGCATATCTCTTCCTGTTTCCAAACTATAAGAGGTCAAAGGAGCCAAAATTGCAATTTTTGAAAATACGTTGAGTCATTATTTTAAATCGGATTTCGATGGGGATTTTTTTCTTTGGATTCATCTTGATATTTGCTGTCAGTATAGTATTTCAACAATTTTGCTCAAATCTTTACAGTTTTGGAGCTTTCAGGGATGAAAAGGGCTAATTTTAATGTTCCTTAGTTTGTGTCCAGCTAATTACTGCGTCAAGCTCCTCATTATGTCCATCTAGTTACTGTGTCAAACTCTTAACTATGTCCTTATTCACTTTTAAATTACACTTATTCAAACTTCAGTGGTTGACATACTGCGGTCGTATCATGCTGCGCTCGGCGTAGCCCTTTATTTTTGTTTTTATTTTTAGAAAATTTTAAAAGAGGTTCAATTCGACATGATCCTGCTCAGAGTGAGGTTTTTCTTTATTCCTTAAATCTTGGGCTGATTGAGGAACCACTTGATTCATAGAAAGCATGTGCTATTTTTAGTGATGAATGGATATTACTTGCTTAGACATAAAATTTACTATCTTAAACAACTAATATTGTCATGCTAGCTTTAATGTTTGATAAATTCATGCAATGGTAGGCTCTGGTGTAACTACTGTTTCATTCTAAAAATATTTTTGTTGTGACAAACAAACAAAAATTACAACAAGTTATGCTGTTTTATCATTTTATAATATTGATGTCTATTTCTACAACTTATTTCTTTTTGATATAAGATTTCTAGATGCAGAGAAACTAAATACATTGTATGAACTAAATTGAAGACAGAGTTATAAGATTCCTGTCAAGAACATAACTAAGGATTTTTGCATACACTGTGTTTTTAAGGAGGTTGTTGCAAAATTATCCATTAAATTAAAAATGGTTACGTGTTGTACATGGATTTTTTGTATTTGGTTGTTGACTGTATCAAATTGCAATGCCAACTACATTGTATGTTTTGTGTTTCCAGTAGCAATAACTCTACACGTTGTTTTCAAATGGCAGGTAATACACAATGCTGTGTTTAATAATATTTTTATATTTTGCACTTGAGGAAGTGATTATGATTTAGGTGATTGTGGCCTGTCACTACTGTAGTGTGATGGTATAACATTCAAAAATATTGAAAATGTGTATGGATTATAGATGTGTATCCATTTAAAGTCGAAAACATTCATTGTGCTGACTTGAATATTCTATGTCCCCGCCGTTATGCACCGGTGGCATTAAGTTTTGCCCTTTTCCGTACGTACATCAGTAAGTATGTCAGAGAATTTTTGTCAAGGTTTTGTCAGCTTGTTTATGCAGTGATGATTTGATATTTGGTCTGATACCTTGGTATAATGAGTTGTACACTGCTTCCCCATTTCAAGTCTGTCACTCATCTACTTCTTGTTTGCCAATAACTATTTGGCAGGGGCATCCTTGTCCCATGGACACATTTTCTTTAATTTCTGACAAAATTAACTTTCTTCTTCTAGTTCTTACTTTCTCTAAGTATAAAATTCAATTACATTGGAAGGTTTATAAAGTTTGATGTGACTGCTCCATAACAAATCCACATATTGTTTACTACAGTGACATAGGTTTAGTTATGTTACCTTCTTTAAACTGTATTGTTTGTTGGTTTTCAACATAATAATTCTGGCTGTTCATTTTGAAATCTAGGTTTACTTTTTGGAAATGAGTATCTTTTGTTTTGAGTTACAAGTTATTATGCCCTAGTCAGAGGAAAATGACTGTTAATCAGTTGACTACTTGCTTTCTAGTTGGCTATGAGGATGTTATGTTTCAGTTTTGTGAGGGTTAAATCCTGAAGTTCAAGATATTTACTACCTAAGTGTTGGAAAAGAAGAAAAAAATGGTGCTCAAATATTTTAAGCACAAAGAATCCTGGCATGTGGCATACATGATGGAGCCATTCTATATACATACATGTAGTTGTACGAATAAGGAAATCATCAAAATGGTAAAATGCTTAAGACTCTTGACATGGAAATTTATGACACATTACATATACTTAGGATCTTTGATGGCTTGAACACCCAAGGGACCGATTAAAACAGTTTGAGCCTGAGGGGTTTTCAAGCTCTGTGTATAAATTTGAAGAAAGGTTCCATGACATCAATGGTGTTTGAGTTATTGTAGTTGGAGCCGTCAAAGTTCTACTGTAAAACTTTCTTGGAGATAGGAATTACATTCGACAAGAATGTCAAGTTATCAAGCTGGCATAGTATCACCAATGTTTGTACCAACTATTAACAGGTATATAATGATAAGAAGAAAACTTTGAATGTTTAAATACTATGTATTTATCAGTAAGAAAATTTGTTTATTAATGAGATTTGTTTATTTATTTTGTGAAATTTGGAAATTCTTAGTACTTTATTCAAATAAATTGAATTAAACAGGCTGGTAAGAAACACATTATAACTATTAATGAAAAAAGCTAGAGGATGTACTATATTGACTTCCAGATTTTTTATCACTCTTTTTCACTTTGATTGTAATAAGTATGTGTGTACATAAAAAGAAAAAAAAATAAAGAAAAATGCAAATATCTTTACTTTATTTTTAACCAGTATTTTATTAAATTTTATCATTTTATTGTTGCCTGGATTGTTCTGAACATCTTGTTTTTATTCAAGTCCAGCTTCAATGTAAAAAGTATAAGCCATATAAATGTTGTGTGTTGACTACTCTAATTGATGTTTTGGCAAAATTTTCAATAAATACAATATTTATTGCTGCATGTATTGTGGAGAAAACAGAAGTAAGTAGACAGTTTTGTATCACTTTAGATGTGCTTCTTTATAATCTATGTACTACTCCATTTCATTTAAAAGATTATTTCATCTTTTCATTGTTGTTTTGATATGAAAAAGAGAGGAGATGGGGTAAATGTCAAGGTGACAACATCAAATATCAGGTTTTGTTCCGTGACATGATAAGATGATATAACACTGCAAAATTACCAGGAAAATGTTTTGACCATGGACTCTGCAAAAATATAAAATCACAAAGTGACCAAACTTAATAGTGTAACAACAAATTTGGAAAATAATGTTTGTAAAACATTGTACCTAACCTTTTGGGTAAACTTCATGGAAAAAATGAATTGACATGCTGAATGATAAGATGAGGTTTTACTGTAGAAATGAAATGGAGTTAGTATCATATGCTTCACAATAATCCTCTGCTTCATTTTCATTTGTCATGTGTATTTATAAAGAGGTAGATGTTTGAATTTTGAAATTGAGATTTTCATCGAAGTTATCAGTTTACAGTAGAAAGATGTAGTTGTGTTTTTTTTTTTAATGTATGAAGGAAAATTGGTCATTTTTTTTTGTTTTTTTATTTTTGTTTGTTGTAGAAGTTTTTACCAGGACAAACATGATAGCAATGAATATTTAATATATGTGTAATACACTCCACAAGCTGTATGATTGCTATGTTAGGACAAATCTCATCGGAGATGCACTGTCTGTCCTCAACACCATATATATTTTTAGGAAGCTATTGAAAAAAACATGTTAAAACCAATATTTTCCCAATTATTATTTTTTAATTGGTTTTCTCATTATACTTTCTTCTTAAAGTTGGAAACTGATGAAAATTTCCATCATAAAAACTATTGACATTAAATGCCTCTCAACTCCCATACCATGTTATTTCTGGAACAAACCTAAAGACTGCATGCCTTCAACTGTCATTCAACCTGTTTTCAAAGGTTTTTTCTAAGCCCTAAGTGGCATATGAAAAGTAAAGGTTTAAAAAAGAAGAGATATCTTTATATAAACTTAGCAGTACAGTTGGTCAGATACTTTAATTTATAGTTAACTTAATTCTTTATATTTTATAAGATCTATGTATACATCTTAAACTTCGGCTATGTCTCTGTGGTTTGTTTTTCATGCATGATGTTTACTGCTTTAGGAAAAGTTATTTTTCTTTGCAAAACATTCACTGATTCTTTACATTACAATTTAGTAATTCATGTTTTATGTTATTCGATCACTGAATGATATTCTCCTATAATTATGTTCTGTTTTATTTGATGGTTGGAGCCGTTTGAAGTCATATGATGGCTTGTAAAATGTTGCACGACCTTTCAGTTCTGTTTTAATGACATCTAGAAAATAATAAAGAAATTGATATGGTGCTAAAAAAATAATATTACCTAGAATAGATTGGTAAAAATTAGAATTATTATAAAATTATAATAGAATTATAAAACTAAAGGTTTATATATTGACCTTTCTAATCAGGATACTTTTATTAAGTTTATAAATCCAAATATTTACCCTATTGTGACACTATTATTTTTGTATTTGAATCAGCTGTAGCTGTTGACAAATGGACCTTTTTCTCTGGAAATACTTTTAAATGATTTGGTAGACCTTTGATATTTTGATACTTTCCGTACCAAAGATCTGACCACTCATTGAGGTGACATCAAAACTATTGTGCACAAATTTTAAACTGAGTTATGTGCCCTTACACTCACTAATAGCATTGATATTTATGGAGAATCTCCTTGATACCTACGTTGTCTGTTTGTTGTAAAAGATTTTTGTAGCAGTGACTACAAGTACAACATTCACATATACCAGCTAATGAAAATTGACTGATTTATAAACAAAATCTTGGTCCAAACAATAATTTTGCCTTCTTTAAGGTTGACATGTACATTTTGAATTATTTGTTCTGAGCTTTTTCAGGCATTTGCAAATTGTTTGATAACAATTAAGTGCATATATTATCCAATAGCTGATACTTATGGAACAGGCTTAGGTAGCTCTTTATAATGGACTGGCTTTGACTGACAGTTACATAATTATGGACTGGGCTTTTTCAAAATGTTGATTGCAAGCAGATTATATAACAGATTTGGTTTAGGCAACAGCTATAATAATGATGAACTTGATTATATGTATATATAATATAAAATATACATCATTCATTCTACTATTTAGATGGTGTTTGACAACAATTTGACTTAGCAGTTGAAAATTGCACCTTGCAATTACCAGTGTGAAGCTAATCTTGCAATATTTATTTGTTTGGTTTGGTTTTTGTAGCATTTTTCTGGGTTTTTACTTCTTTTTCCCAATGGCCAGTACTCATTTTGAATATATACATACATCCATGATGTTTGAATTGATTCAAAATGACAAAATGATTTGATTTTGGATGCCTAAATTAGGCACATTGCCACACTTATTAAAATTATAAGAAACATTTCATGATTTTGATTCTTAAACATATTTATGAGGTTTCATTTTCATGCTCCTTACTCACAGTCCATTACATTTGTAACAAAAACAAATTGATAAGAGGGGACATTTTTATGAATATGTGCTAAGTGTACAATTAGCAAAAACAAACCTCTTACAAAAATTACCCCTTTTATCTTTCATCAAGGTCTAGGTTGTATACTTACATATATTGAAAGTAACCTCATTTCATGTTTTAATTTTTTGCCTCCATTAAGACTTGAATTAGCTGAATATAAGGATTTTCAGATATCTTAAGTACTACTACCCAAATAATTAAAAGTGACATTTAGTTTGACATTTTTGTTTCAGTCCATTTCTTTAGAATTACGCTCATCCCAAACAAGTATATATGTAAACATGACAATCATCTTGAATATAACTGCCCCATGCACAGATGATTGAAACATACTGACCTATATTTTTTTAGTTTGATTGATTCCTTTTTATCCCCTCGCCCAATGAAGTTGGGGAGGGGATATAGCGTTTGACCCGTTCGTTCGTCCGTCCATCCGTTCAAACTTAAGACCATATATGTTTTAAATAACAAGTCATAGATGGCAGGGATGCAAATTACCAGGGGCCCAGTAGCCCAAGGCCCCTAAAATTTGACCTGGGCTACTAAAATTTTAAAACCAGTAGCCCAGGCTGCTACTGAAATATCCTGAAATTTTGGTTGACAATATAGTGCTGGGCTAGTAAAATTTTGGCTGGGCTACTGAATTTTGTTTGGCAGGAGCCCAGGTGGCCACTTTGCCAATATTGCGAATTTTCATCCCTGGATGGACAATGTTTTGTCCATGGATGCATCTTGAAGAGTACTTGAGGTTGATATAGAGAATAGGTGGATTTGACCTACATTTCATGCATGAGTGACTCAGGTTAAGGTTTTTGTAAGAGTCCAGATCTGGGATAGTACAACTTGTAGAGGAATAATATTTTGTATGTAGATGTGTCTTATAAAGTTATGAAGCTACAGATAATCATTAGGTCACTTTGACCTACATTTCATGCATGAGTGACTTAGGTTAAAGATTTTGTAAGAGTCCAGATCTGGAATACTTCAACTCGTAGAGGAATAATATTTTGTATGTAGATGCGTCTTGTAAAGTTACGAAGCTTCAGATAAAAATAAGGTCACTTTGACCTACATTTCATGCATGAGTGACTTGGATTAAAAGTTTTTGTAAGAGTCTGGATCTGGGATACTACAACTTGTAGACAATAATATTTTATATGTAAATGCATCTTATAAAGTTAGGAAGCTCCAGATAAACATTAGGTCATGTTGACCTACATTTCATGCACGAGTGACTTAGGTTAAAGTTTTTGTAAGAGTCCAGATCTGGAATACTACAACTCATAGAGGAATAATATTTTGTATGTAGAGGGGCCTTGTAAAGGTAGGAAGCTCCAGATAAAAATTGAGTCATGTTGACCTACATCTCATGCCTGAGTGACCTAGGTTAAAGTTTGTGTTACAGCTTGGATTTTAGATACTACAACTCTTAGAAGAATAATAGTTTGTATGTAGATGCGTCTTGTAAAGTTACGAAGCTCCAGATAAAAATTAGGTCACTTTGACATACATTTCATGCATGAGTGACTTAGGTTAAAGTTTGTGTTACTGTCTAGAGTTTAGATACTACAACTTGTATAAGATTTATCTTTCATCAGTAGATGCATATGCTTTAGGTATGAGGCTCCTGATTGAAATAAGGTCACTACATTTCTTGCATGACTGTCTCAGATTTCAGTAACAAGCCAGATCTTAAATGGTACAACTTCCTTGAGTGCTTATAATACTAGACAAACATTCAATAAACGGGCGAGGGGATTAGCTGTCGTTTCCGACTGCCCCTTTTCTTGTTTCTGTTTGGATTCATCAGATTGTATTAACAGGTCATCCAAACGTTTAGATTTTATCTGCACTGAAGAGACATAAGTTGTCGAAATGTACATATGCAGAATTTAAATTCACAGTAACTTCGGTATTTAGTAATTTGTAGATGAATATCCTCATAAGTACTGAAACAACTTTTACATTTTATTATGATTACTTATTTAGGACAATTTATTTGTAGCTTAAAATGTATGTCACTAGACAAAATATATTGGAACAATAAGCAACTGTTTACAAAAACAATGACATTAATTGTTTCATTTCAGATTTAGAATTGTTTTTATAATGACATAAAACAGTTTGAAATATGTTATTGGTTGCCCAAAATAAGTTCATTTCATTAATATGTTACTTAGTAATGATATATCTTATTATTTTCAGAAAAAATGTCTAGCTTGTTTTGAAATTGTTTATAAAGAGTACATTTTCAGTTTAATTTAGTTTACAAAGATGTAACAAAATAATGCAATCTTTCATTAAATAAAATTTATTGCCAATATTGTTTTGAGTATCAGGTTTATGTATGTACATGGCCTAGCTGGGATTATTTTTGTCTTAAAATATTATTTCACTCTTAATGTGACTGCTTTTTTCTTGATACATATTATTACATGTCACATTCTAGGTAAAAAAATTGTGTCAAGGATTGTTAAGTCCAATTGAGACTTTTATAATAAAAATGATTCATTATTCATTAATCAGCTTCCTAATTCAAAACAAGTTGATATTGGAAAGGTGATAACACTTGGAATAAGAATTTTGAACCTTAATAGTTTTAAAATTATGCTTGTTTTTCATTTTGTAAGATTTTTAAAAATTTTTATGTATTTTCACTGAATATTTGTCAGTTTTGGTGTTTTTACATTTCAATGATGAAGAATTTTATTACAACAGATATTTCATTTAGGAAACTAATATTTTTTTTGTTTCCCCTATTTTTATATTTTAAGTTTTAAAAAATCCACTTAGAAGGAACATAGAAATCCACAATAAATTGGTGAATGTAATATGCAGAAACATCTCATTGCTACAACTTTTGCTCCTTCCTTCCATGTCTACTATTTTGCAGAAAAAAAACAAAGCACAAGACAATAGGTCATAACAAATGATTTTTCTTGTCAAGAAGTAAAATGTCATGGTTAACCAAATGTTATTTTAATGCCAATAATTTGCAAGTGTTAAAAAGCTATATATATATACTGAAAAAAAGTATATTTAAATGTAGTATATTTTTTATGTTTTAGAATTGTTACTGACAAGAAGAATAGGATCTACATCAGCTACAGGTAATGTCATACAAAGAGTTGTGACTTCAAACTCAGGTGCAAGAGTGTTCAGGCTTAAAATACAGATGTCTAAATTTGCATAATTGGAAGATATTTAGTCGAAGTGCCAGAAATTACAGTTAAAAAGAACAGAAATTTACATAAAAATATTTTTGTGCAATTGTATTAATACTATCTTAGTTATGATATGTTGAGAATGTGGAGAAAATANAAAAACAAACCTCTTACAAAAATTACCCCTTTTATCTTTCATCAAGGTCTAGGTTGTATACTTACATATATTGAAAGTAACCTCATTTCATGTTTTAATTTTTTGCCTCCATTAAGACTTGAATTAGCTAAATATAAGGATTTTCAGATATCTTAAGTACTACTACCCAAATATTTAAAAGTGACATTTAGTTTGACATTTTTGTTTCAGTCCATTTCTTTAGAATTACGCTCATCCCAAACAAGTATATATGTAAACATGACATTCATCTTGAATATAACTGCCCCATGCACAGATGATTGAAACATATTGACCTATATTTTTTTTAGTTTGATTGATTCCTTTTTATCCCCTCGCCCAACGAAGTTGGGGAGGGGATATAGCGTTTGACCCATTCGTTCGTCCGTCCGTCCGTTCAAACTTAAGACCATATATGTTTTGAATAACAAGTCATAGATGGACAATGTTTTGTCCATGGATGCATCTTGAAGAGTACTTGAGGTTGATATAGAGAATAGGTGGATTTGACCTACATTTCATGCATGAGTGACTCAGGTTAAGGTTTTTGTAAGAGTCCAGATCTGGGATAGTACAACTTGTAGAGGAATAATATTTTGTATGTAGATGTGTCTTATAAAGTTATGAAGCTACAGATAAACATTAGGTCACTTTGACCTGCATTTCATGCATGAGTGACTTAGGTTAAAGTTTTTGTAAGAGTCCAGATCTTGGATACTACAACTCGTAGAGGAATAATATTTTGTATGTAGATGCGTCTTGTAGTTACGAAGCTTCAGATAAAAATAAGGTCACTTTGACCTACATTTCATGCATGAGTGACTTGGATTAAAAGTTTTTGTAAGAGTCCGGATCTGGGATACTACAACTTGTAGAGGAATAATATTTTATATGTAGATGCATCTTATAAAGTTAGGAAGCTCCAGATAAACATTAGGTCATGTTGACCTACATTTCATGCATGAGTGACTTAGGTTAAAGTTTTTGTAAGAGTCTAGATCTGGAATACTACAACTCATAGAGGAATAATATTTTGTATGTAGAGGGGCCTTGTAAAGGTAGGAAGCTCCAGATAAAAATTGAGTCACGTTGACCTACATCTCATGCCTGAGTGACCTAGGTTAAAGTTTGTGTTACAGCTTGGATTTTAGATACTACAACTCTTAGAAGAATAATAGTTTGTATTTAGATGCGTCTTGTAAAGTTACGAAGCTCCAGATAAAGATTAGGTCACTTTGACATACATTTCATGCATGAGTGACTTAGGTTAAAGTTTGTGTTACTGTCTAGAGTTTAGATAATACAACTTGTAGAAGATTTATCTTTCATCAGTAGATGCATATGCTTTAGGTATGAGGCTCCTGATTGAAATAAGGTCAGTACATTTCTTGCATGACTGTCTCAGATTTCAGTAACAAGCCAGATCTTAAATGGTACAAATTCCTTGAGTGCTTATAATACTAGACAAACATTCAATAAACAGGCGAGGGGATTAGCTGTCATTTCCATCTGCCCCCTTCCTTGAGTGCTTATAATACTAGACAAACATTCAATAAACGGGCGAGGGGATTAGCTGTCGTTTCTGACTGCCCCTTTTCTTGTTTCTGTTTGGATTCATCAGATTGTATTAACAGGTCATCCAAACGTTTAGATTTTATCTGCACTGAAGAGACATAAGTTGTCGAAATGCACATATGCAGAATTTAAATTCACAGTAACTTCGGTATTTAGTAATTTGTAGATGAATATCCTCATAAGTACTGAAACAACTTTTAAATTTTATTATGATTACTTTTTTAGGACAATTTATTTGTAGCTTAAAATGTATGTCACTAGACAAAATATATTGGAACAATAAGCAACTGTTTACAAAAACAATGACATTAATTGTTTCATTTCAGATTTAGAATTGTTTTTATAATGACATAAAACAGTTTGAAATATGTTATTGGTTGGCCAAAATAAGTTCATTTCATTAATATGTTACTTAGTAATGATATATCTTATTATTTTCAGAAAAAATGTCTAGCTTGTTTTGAAATTGTTTATAAAGAGTACATTTTCAGTTTAATTTAGTTTACAAAGATGTAACAAAATAATGCAATCTTTCATTAAATAAAATTTATTGCCAATATTGTTTTGAGTATCAGGTTTATGTATGTACATGGCCTAGCTGGGATTATTTTTGTCTTAAAATATTATTTCACTCTAAATGTGACTGCTTTCTTCTTGATATATATTATTACATGTCATGTTCTAGGTAAAAAATTGTGTCAAGGATTGTTAAGTCCAATTGAGAATTTTATAATAAAAATGATTCATTATTCATTAATCAACTTCCTAATGCAAAACAAGTTGATATTGCGAAGGTGATAACACTTGGAATAAGAATTTTGAACCTTAATAGTTTTGAAATTATGCTTGTTTTTCATTTTGTAGTACAGTGCACCCTCGTTATATCGCCACCTTTGGGACCAGAGGAATTTTTGGCGATAAGCGAGGGTGGCGATATATCGAGGGAATAAATTACATAGAAACTATGCAACTTTTTGAAAAATGTACCTTGAAAATGGTTGGCGATAAGTTGAGGGACCGCCGTTAAAGAGGGCGATATAACGAGGGAGCACTGTATTTTTTAAAATTTATATGTATTTTCACTGAATATTTGTCAGTTTGCGTGGTTTTACATTTCTATGATGATAATTTTTTTACAACAGATATTTCATTTAGGAAACTAATATTTTTTTTGTTTCCCCTATTTTTATATTTTAAGTTTTAAAAAATCCACATAGAAGGAACATAGAAATCCACAATAAATTGGTGAATGTAATATGCAAAAACATCTCATTGCTACAAGTTTATTTTTGCTCCTTCCTTCCATGTCCACTATTTTGCTGAAAAAAAAAAACAAAGCACAAGACAATAGGTCATAACAAATGATTTTTCTTGTCAAGAAGTAAAATGTCATGGTTAACCAAATGTTATTTTAATACCAATAATTTGCAAGTGTTAAAAAGCTATATATATATACTGAAAAAAAGCATATTTAAATGTAGTATATTTTTTATGTTTTAGAATTGTTACTGACAAGAAGAATAGGATCTACATCAGCTACAGGTAATGTCATATAAAGAGTTGTAACTTCAAACTCAGGTGCAAGAGTGTTCAGGCTTAAAATACAGATGATTGGAAGATATTTAGTCGAAGTGCCAGAAATTACAGTTAAAAAGAACAGAAATTTACATAAAAATATTTTTGTGCAATTGTATTAATACTATCTTAGTTATGATATGTTGAGAATGTGGAGAAAATATTCACGATGCAAAAATGTAAATTGACAGGAAACTTCTTGCAAAATGTTAATCGAGGCCCCTTAATTAAAAAATAGTGTGACAAGTCATTGTTAATTAAATCTTTTTAATCTTTTTCGAAGTTTAAAATAAAATAAAATTAATGGCATAACAGTACAGTCAAATTTGCCCTAACGGTCACTTCCCCTATGTGGCCACTTCAATATCCCCCCCAACAGTTTTCCCTATATAATTTAACTCAAATTAACGGCCACCTTTAGAATGCGGCCAACGGCCACCAAAATACGAACCAAAGACCTTACTATTCCTTTTTAAGCGGCCAAGTGTCAGTATACGGTAGTAAGAGAAAAATACAAATCTTTCAAAGTCCCATATTTGTTGGCTGTTTTCACCTGTATCGCACAAGTAATTGATAGAAAACATGATTTCAGTGTGTCCTTAATGCAAACTTGTTACTCTGCTGATGGCACAATGCTCATATTATTTTATTTCCAGCCTATTCTTTGCAATAAAGTGACAACACTACGACGCCATTTTGGCACCTTAAATAACATGTAAACAAATCAAAGAAAGACATCTTTAATTAATTGCAAAGAACGATAACTCTTGATCATCAAGGCAATGATAATAATTCTAGAATTTCAGGCAGAAAAAAATGCACAATAAAAGGCATTACAAATCATACATGTGTGTACAAAATTTTCCTGTCACTATTTTACCCCTTCCAACCAAAAGAAATAAAAGAAACATGAGAATAGATTTAAAGTAACAAGATGAATTTTGACTGAGAAATACCTGCTGAGCGATACAGGCTCTTGAGAGCCTCTTGTTTAAATCACATTGTTTCTTAGTTTGAAAAAGTAATGCTGCATTAGACCTTAGCTTTGTCTCTGCACTTTTAATTTGTCATCTAAAATTTCTACAAATATTAGAAAATGAAATAAATAAGACATATACAACTTGAATAATTTATTTCAAGATGTTGATAAGAGACCATTTGTAATAAGAAGATAATAAGACACTTTCAACAGTGTGGCTGCTTAGAACATTTATGATTGATCCACCTTCAAAAATATTGAACCTTGAATAAGAGGTCATCTTTATTAAGCAGCCAGTTTTCCCATTCCCGTGACTGGCTGCTTAAATCAAGTTTGACTGTATTCTTCTCCATAAGGTGTTCAAGTTTGGACACTTTTGATAAATTCTACATGAAGATATGAAAGGTTGATTCTTTCTACTTCTACATAAAATTCTTAAAATTTTAATTCATGTCGTGTAAGTTTTGATCAAATTTTCTTGAACTTTGTTTTTAAGATCAAACCATAGAAAAAAGGAATATCTATCTTTGTTGATCCAGCTGATATAGAAGGACACTTTTTACATGGCCAATAATTTCTTTTATTCACCACCAAATGTGATCATAGGAACTTTTAATGAGTGTATGTTCTGATAGTTGTGTTTTTCAATCTGTGATTCCATCCAAAAAAAAACTTTAGCTTCCAGAGTATAACTTAGAATGAATGAATAGAACTGAATGAAATTTGTTTAATTGAAAGCTCCAGAGGCCCGGAAGAGAAACAAATTTATTTGAGGTCAATAGGTCAAAGGTCAAGGTCACATGTACTAACAGAAATAGAAAATTGCAGCTGAATTTATTTTCTAGATCTATACTTCAGAATGCCTTTATAAATTTGAATGAAACTTGCTTTACGTTAAAGGAAGAGGTAGAAAATGTGATACAAGAATTGACTTCAGAATGTCTGAATTAGTACAGATTTTGAGTGAAACTTAGATAAATAAAACATTCAGAGGTTAGGGAGATATCTAATGATTTTGGATATTATGGTCAGTCAGTTGAAGGTTATGGTCACCTAATCTTATAATAGAAATATAAAGTTTGATCCAAAAATTTGTTTCTGGATCATGACTGAAGAATGCATTTGTAAATTTGAATGAAACTTCATTAGATGAAATAATCAGATGTAAGGAAGAGGTCTTACCAATTTTGGGGTCAGTAGGTCAAATTTATAGAAATTAAAAACCAACCAAGCAGTTAATTTAAGTAAATTTTGGCTTCTGACATACCATTTCTCACATGGTACGTGATGTGTGCAGAGTAGGAGATACTTACCCTGTTGATTCAACTCATCTCAATCCTGAAGGTGCTCATGTGAACATTTCCCTGGTATTTCAAAAGTTTTGAGTACGACATTTTGATATCTGTACACTTAACTTCCCTGTTCTTTTTTCTCAAATTGTGTATTCAGAAAACTCCATAAATAAAACATATACCCATTTTAGAATCATTATAATAACCACTTTATTGAGATTAATATCAACAGATTAAATATTACATTTGGGCTGCCATATGAAAGCACTGTTATTTGATTGTGAATAATATAGTAAAAAAATAGAATTTATCTGTGAAAAGTAGAAGAATGTCTGTATTTGTGTTTCCTTACATCTTGTTTTGAAATTTACCTACTTATGATTCAAGAAGAACTATGCAAGTATGTATTTGATTATGACAAAGCTGTAGAGACCTTGATCTATGTATATTGTATATTCTTGTAATTTTTTTGTGTGTTTTATAGTGTCGGGGAGATCCCTGGATGACTCTTTCACTAGAACAGCTTCCTTTAGGAAAAGTAACAGAGCTAAAGCAATAAGTTGTTTGATAGCATCAACAACATCAGGGATGAGGAAAGCAATGCTAAGATCAACATGGACAGGATCAGCTGACAATCTACATCCCGGTGATCACTACAGTAGATCAAGAAGTCCAAGTCGCACACCACCCAACAGTTCTCCAAGTATTCGTAGGCGCCAGTCAGTGAGTAATCTGGTTTTTATATAGCTTCAATTCTGCTTTATAACAGTTTAATTCAGAATAAATTTTTCCAATTATTTTTCTTGATCCAAATTAGGGGGCAAAGGTTACTGTTGCTTTCATGTATATTTCTTCTCAATATTATCAGAAGTTAAACATTTTGACAAAAGATGAAATCTTTTTTCAGTATTGCAAGATAAGTGCAACAAATAAAATAACTAATCAAAAAGTACAAGTAAATCATAAAAAGCATCAGAATTACAGACAGAAACATAAAATCCATGGGAATGACAGACGAAAACATAAACAGCATGGGAATTACAGATGAAAAAATAATCAGCATGGGAATGACAGATGAAAACAAATGCCATTGATTGGAATTACAGAATAAAAAATAAACAGCATTGGAATTAAACACCAAAGAATAAGATGCGTGAGAATTGTTGACAAAAAACATAAACAGCATTGGAATAAGGAAGACAACAAAAACAGCATGGGAATAGACACTTTCACGATAACTGCATTCCTACAATTTTTAGTGGAAAATAAAAACATTTCCAGCAAAAATGACGTCGTAGGACAAATAATCAAGATGTCACATATATTATGACGTTGCATTTTACCCACTCAAAGGCATATGAGCGCATCTGCAAAATTGAGGACCGCAGTTATCGTGAAAGGGTCTATTACACACATAAACATATAAATAGCATTGATATTGCAGAAAAGAACAAAAATGGAATGGGATCTCCAAAAAAAAAACATAAGGGAATTAGTCAGGAATATCTTTTTGTGGCTTTGTCACAGTCATTGAAATGACCTGTAGTTGTACTTTATGAACTACACTTTTGAGACAGTGATGCTTATTTCATAGATTAGCATTGAACCAAGCAATAAAACCATTCTTTCGTGATCACTGATTTGTCTGTGTATTGTATCAAAGAAAGGTGATAGACTGGTTATCCCCGCACTTTCGAATGAAAGTTCGGGGATATTGTCGTTGGCCTCGTCCGTCCGTCCGTCCGTCCATCACACATCCGTGTGACGGGAACTCCTACATTTTTGGATTCAGGGTTTTAATTTTGTTATAGAACTGTTGCATATATGCTGCAGATGCGCAATAAGCTTTCGGATTTTTGATGTTGGTCTTGGTGCAAACAAGAGGCCCCAAGATGTCCATTTTGACACATGTGGCATGCAACACAAACTCCTCCTACATTTTTGGACTTAGGGTTTTAATTTTGTTGTAGAATTGTTGCATATGGTCTTTAGATGCGCAATAAGCTTTCGGATTTTTGATATTTATCTTGATGCAAACAAGAGGCCCCAAGATGTCGATTTGACCAAGACCCCAAAATGTGGATTGTGACACATATGGCATGCGATGCAAACTCATCCTACATTTTTGGATTTATGGATTTAATTTTGTTGCAGAATTGTTGCATATAGTCTGTAGATGCGCAATAAGTTTTGAGAATTTTGATTCCAGTTCCAACTTTGGTAAATTTCCAGAAAATGTCAAAGACTAATATTTTTGGACATTTTGGCTTATAATCTTATATTTTGGCAAGTATTTGAAAAAAAAT
>MJUU01046966.1:49651-76028 GCA_002080025.1 Modiolus philippinarum | reverse complement strand
TGTCAATAGTTTAATTTCAAAAATGTTAAGAAAAATTATACCCAGGGTCTATAGCTGTTTTCTGTGTCAAACAGGGGGTGCAGGGATCACTGTCCTTTCCGACAGTCATTACTCTAGTTTTGATTATTGACTTTATATCTATTAGGGACACTGACTATTGTGATTTGTGATACAATTACAAACAGCCTTCTGATTTCTACCTGTGCTTTTTTTCTGTTTTAAGGTAGTTTGGATGTCTTGGTTTCTAACATAAGATTTTTTTAAAAATTTATACAATGAAATTTTGAGCAACATGCTTTAAAAATATGCAAAAAAAAAATTGGGGGTCACGGATATGTCATAAAAGATACAGAGTTCTAAAGATTGGTCAAATCTGTTTTTTCACACTATATTTACAATAAAATAATAGGGGAAATAGCCCTGTACCACAACTCAAGGGCATATTTTTTCTATAAGCAGACATACAATTTTTTCCAAACTTTGTGTAGTCATTGGTACGATATAAAACTTCACTTTAAAAACATAAAAAAGATCTGTCACGGACATTTTGAAAAAGTTATTTCATGAAACATTAAGAATTTGTTAGGTTTTCAAGAAAGGGGAGATAACTTAATTTAAGTAATTTGGGATCCCAAAATAAAAGAAAAAACTCATATTTTTGGAAAAAGTATAATAATTGTGTTTTGTTAAAATGCTTTTGACTAATTCAGAAAAGAATAAGGAACAACTACCTTATCTTTTTTACAAACTTAAAAAATTTGACCTATTCCTTGGTATTTTAGTATAGAATTATCTCCCTTTGATAAAACTTTTTGGATTTTTATTAAATATGTAATATTATTCCAACAAACTTGATATTTATTGTTCATCTTTATTCAAATTATTGTATTTAAGATGTACATAATCATTTAGACAACATTGTTATTAAATTACTGAATTTTCGCTTAAATGCGCAAAAAAGATGCTTAGTTTTAGACATCCCAACTACCTTAAAATGTTCACTCTTAATAAAAATTTAACATTTTTATTTTATAGCTTGCTGTACTGCAAATTTGCTATATGCATAAAAATCTAAATGGCCTATAGCACCTACAGTAACTCTCCTTCTTCCATACCCAGACCTTGTTTGACTATCATGTTTCATCTGTCTTAAATTTTTCATAAGGCTTATGATATTTTCAGCTTATAATTTTTTTTTATTGCAAAACTTCTTTTTTTCCTCATTCAGTAACTGAGAAGTTTATTGGAGTAAAGTTTTCTGTCCGTTTTTCATTGTCTCGCCTGCGTTGAAAGTCATGGAAAGCGAGACATAGGCGTGCAATGTATGACGGCGATAGCAGTGTAAAATCAAGTTATTATATAGAAGCCTTTGATGTAGGAACTTTATATTTGGTCAATAGGTAGCTTACGGTGAACCCTATCTGCAGGATCCAAAATAATGTGACCTTAACCTATATTTTCGCGGTCCAGTGACCAGTTTTTTGCTTAAGTCCATTTCTCAATAATTACAGGCTAGAAGTCAAGGATATTTGGTATTTAGTTTGGTCTTGGTTAGTACATGTCAGTCTGCCATATGGCTTTTGACCTTGAACTCAATTTCACAGTCCAGTGCCCAGGTTAAGTTTTTTTGCTTAAGTCTGTTTCTCAATAACTACAAGTGATGTGTCACTGTTGTATGGTATATAGCTTGGTCTTGGTTAGTACATGTCAGTCTGCTATATGGCTTTTGACCTTTACCTCAATTTCATTGGTCCAGTGCCCAGTTTAAGTTTTTTTGCTTAAGTGTGTTTCTCAATAACTACAAGTGATATGTCAGTGCTATTTGGTATATAGCTTGGTCTTGATTAGTACATGTCATTCTGCCATATGGCTTTTGACCTTGACCTCAAATTCACGGATCAGCGCCCAGGTTAAGTTTTTTTGCTTAAAGGCCCTGTCAAACTATAATGTTCTAGCCAACGTGTGCTGACGTTCGCAAATTTTTATAAGAACGTTGGCACAAGCTGAAGAAATTCTCTTGTTGGACACATTCACAATGGCTAGCGGCCTACAACACACAGAAAACTTATCCATAACTTGTATGCAACGCTCACAAAATGTGTAACAGTTTATGATAACGTTGCAAAGGCATTTTAGTAGCCTTCTTGACGTATACCGAATGCATCCATAATGGTCTTTCGGCTTTCTAAGAGCGTCTGTATAGCGTTTTGATGATCATTGTAAGATCAGCTTGAAATTCTTCATCTCAATGTCATTTGCAAATGTAAAAATGGATATAAATGCCACTGAAAAATATGACAGATTTGCATGAGGGATAGGTCCCTAATAATTATAAAAAAAAATTTCTAAACAATATGTGACTATGATACTGAAATAAATCAGGTATTTACATTACTCTTGAATTTTGTCATGTTCTTTAACCATTATTTTGATAATAAAACAACGGCTAATACGTTACTCCTTAGTTACAAGGACGCCCAGTTTGCGTTTTCTACATGTTTAGAACAACTTTCGAGAAACTACTACATATCGCACACATTGTGTGCATAACGCATCTAGTGTTCGTCTAACGTCTGCATAACTTATCAACAACATGTTGGCAAATGTCGTGAAATTTTGAGCATGTTCAAAATTTTCCAACGCACGCCAACGTGTGTCGGCGTGTTTGTAATGTGTTACGGACATGCCTCTTACTTATACAACACACACCAGCATGTACGAAAATATTTTCACATGCTGAGCACACGTTGGTGTTGTGTGTTATTTTGTGACAGGGCCATAAGGGAGTACGAGTGTCAGAAATTAGAACTAAAATGCTGACCTTTTGTTTTGAAGAACTTTGGTTATAGAACAACAAGAGCCAAAAATTTTGAAAATCCATGTAAGAATTTTTGAGATATAAAACGTCTAAATTATGGCAGGAAACAGTTCTCTCTACTTTGAAAATATGGTATGGATGGGGGAATGCTTGGCAGGACAATGCGTGCAACATCTGTTTTGAATTATTGTGTGTGTTAGTTAGTGTGTTAGTTACTAGTGATGCTATTATGACTGGCTATAACATTTAGAATCTGCTAAATTCTTATGAAGCATGATAAGTTTATACAAATTCTAGACACTTCTGTAAACTTTTTAAGTATTCTTTGTCCTTGCACAAACATACTTACTTTTCCTTCTTTCATTCAATTTATGGTTCAAACCTTAGATGCCATCTATCTATGCAAGTCGTACAATAATTAATTACATTTTAGAAACAAAATAGAAAAAATAAAACTGGAAGTATGGATGCAGAGGCAAGTATACCAAAAGCCTTAACATTCTATATATGATATATACAACCTAAGCTATTATGTCAGGGTTTCAAGTATGCTTTCAAAAATGTATGGTTATGGGTTATTTTATTATCCGAAAACCAATTTTAGATTCCTTATTTTGAACATGTTTGATGCTGGTAAAAGTTTGAAATATATTTAAATTATTTGGATGGCTTTGAATTTGAAATTTTAAATATACTCAAAAGTGACCAAAAAGTAAAAAATAAGAATTTGCATTTTGATTAATATCAGTTTTTGGTGGATGCTGTCAATTTAATAATGGATTCTGTTTAACTGACACAGTGTGGAACCAAAATCAGTCATGTTGTTTAGGGTGTCAGAATACTGTAAATGTAGTAATTTTTGCTGTGAACTAATTTTGACTATTTTTGTAGTTGACAAAACACTGAGAATAAGAATCTGCAGATATCTCAGAAACAATCAGTTACTCACTTGTTCCTAAAAAAAACGCAAAATTGATACCCGCAAATATGTCCCAGTTCAAGAAATCATGAAAATTAACAATTACAAAAATTTATATGTTTACAGTAATTCATGTTGGAAGCAATAAAATGGAGCAAGTAAATTAGAAACAAATTATTTGTAAATTCAATTCAGAGTTTTACATCTTCACCATTTAAGTTTTGAATCATTTGGATATAATTATTTTATGATATGAATCTAAAATTGGTTTTACTTGCTGGTTTGTGTATTAGTAAGTGATTCTCACAGATCTAACTATAATATTTTTTATATCCATTTATCAATATGTATTATATATTTGGAATAAGGGTTAACAAGTAATTATTCAAAATAATATTATAGGGTTATTGCATGAAAATTGGGGAATATTGTCTTGAGTAGAATTTTATATTGCACAACCTTGCGAGTACCATATATATATGTATTCTATGAGGGATAATATTCCCCAATATTCGTGCAGTAAGATTTTTCTTGTATAGCAAAGCACAAATTTCTTCAAAGATTTAGATTTTTGTTGTCAATGACAAAATCGCACTCGTACAACATGGAAATTTATTGCACGCTTACTTTTAGTTGCTTTCTTAGAGAAAAAATTATATGTTGCTATACAATAATATATTGTTTCATGTTTATTTTATTAGCCGAGTTGCGACGAAGTCGAACTTGGCTTGTAATTTGATGAATGTTGTCTGGGCATCCTGGCATCAACTTTTGGTTTCAGCATGATATCTTGAGAACCACATGTCATATCTAAATGAAACTTTGTACAGACATGAGTTATGATTAGATGAGGAACCCTATCGATTTTGAGGTGTGTGGGACAAATGTCAAGGTCACAACTTCTAAAAATATAACAAAAAATTAAACATTTCAAAACATTTATGAAGCCTAATATCACATGTTTGGTATTATTTGATGACAAAAAAAACTTTAAAAAGTTTCCTTGTTCATACAAAAGTAGTTTTTATATTGCTAGAACATGTAAATTCATTTTGTAGTTCTTATTATGTACACCAACACACTTTTTGGGGATTTCAATAACTTAAAAATAAGATATAATGGAAAGTGTAATTTAAAAAAATAGGGAGGTAATTAATTTAATGTGAAGAAGTATTCAATATTATTAAGCCTTTTGTATTCTGTTTTTTTGTAAATTTTTGATTTCAGCAATACAAATTACCTGAATTATAGGGGGAACTCCTGCTCAATTTTTTTTTTTGAATGGTGGTCTGAAATGGGTTGTAATGGATGGTGGAGCTTTCAGTTGCCATGGAAACCAAAGCAGAACACTTAATCTTTGAAAAAAAGTATTCTGCTACAAATTTTTTGTCACAATAAAAATTAGATTATAAGGGGAATCCCTGCCAATTTTTTTTAACAAAGTAGGACTTGGAATGTTTTGATTTCAGCAATACATATTACCTGGATTATAAGGGGAACACCTGCCCAANAAGGTCCTTTACGAAGATTGCTCATATCGTTCCAATCTGATTAAAAACATGGCGGCCAGCGCGGAATTTAGATTTAACATTGGACCCTATGGGAAAATTCACAATTTCTTCTTCTGCTCTGAAACCGCTGAAGCAAATTCAACCAAACTTTACAGGAGTGATGAACTGAAGGTCCTTAACAAAGATTGCTCATTTCGTTCGGATCCAATTAAAAACATGGCTGCCAGCACAGAACATAGTTTATTTTCGCTCTATGGGAAATTCACATAAAAAACAAGGCCACCATGCAGAACATGGAAAACCCTGCTTCAGCATTTTGTCAGGTGAGCGATTCAGGCTCAGTGTCTGAGCCTCTAGTTTGTAAATTTATGATTTCAGCAATACAAATTACCTGAATTATAGGGGGAACTCCTGCTCAATTTTTTTTTTGAATGGTGGTCTGAAATGGGTTGTAATGGATGGTGGAGCTTTCAGTTGCCATTGAAACCAAAGCAGAACACTTAATCTTTGAAAAAAAGTATTCTGCTACAAATTTTTTGTCACAATAAAAATTAGATTATAAGGGGAATCCCTGCCAATTTTTTTTAACAAAGTAGGACTTGGAATGTTTTGATTTCAGCAATACATATTACCTGGATTATAAGGGGAACACCTGCCCAAATTTTTTTTGAATGGTGGTCTTGTATGGGTTTTAATGGAAAGTGGAGCTTCCAGTCAGCAAAACATATTTCTTGATTTATAAGGGGAACCCCTGCTCAAATTCTTTTTGGAATGGTGGTCTGAAATGGGTTGTAATGGATAGTGGAGCTTTCAGTTGACATGGACATCAAACCAGGACACTGAATCTTTGAAAAAAAGTATTCTGCTACAAATTTTTCGTCACAATAAAAATTGCCAAATTTTTTTTAGGAAAGAAGGACTCAGAATGTTTTGATTTCAGCAATACATATTACCTGGATTATAAGAGGACCCCCTGCCCAAATTTTTTTTCAATCGTGGTCATATGGATTTTAGTGGAAAGTGGAGCTTTCAGTTGCCATGGAAGCAAAACCACAACACCGAATCTTTGAAAAACAGTATTCTGCTACATATTTTTCTTTACAATATTAGAAATATGTATAAACTAGATTATAAGGGGAACCCCTGCCCAATTTTTTTTTGAGATGTGGTCTCAAATAAGTTGTAATGGATAGTGGATCTTTTGGTTGCCATGGAAACTAGAAAACTGAAATTTTTAGAAAAAAAGGTATTCTGATACATACTTTTACGATTTCAGCAATATTCAAAAACTAGATTTTAAGAGGAACCCCTGCCTAAAGTTTTTTGGTTTTTTTTGTTTTTGTTTTTGTTTTTTTTTTTGGAAAGGGACTTGTAATGGTTTGACATTATGCAGCTATCAGCAATATGTATCACCTAGATTATAACCCTGCCAAATTGACAAAGTCAAACATCCTGCGAAAGTTCCATTATAAGTCCATGATTGAAATAAAAGAATTCATATGATTATTTGCAACTATTTGCATATCTGATGATGTACTTATGAAAATCACAAATATTCGCAACTCGGCTTTTGCACCTTTGGTGCATTTTCAGAATTTTAAAAATTTATTTTGTTGACTGCTTAACTCTTTGTGGTTTAATTAATGAAAGATTCGTAGTTTGTTGAAATGTATGTGTGGTTATATTATGTAAAGATTCCAGAAGCTGCCAAGAACTTTGTTATATTAAGTCTCCCAAACAAAGTTTGTGGAGACTTATTGTTTTTACTCAGTTTCTTCTTCTTATTATTTTTATTGTATGTGTTGTCATATCATGGAAAGATCACAGTAGCTGCCATTGACTTTGTTGTAGTGTATTTGTGGTCATATTGTGGAACGATCCCAGTAGCTGCCATGGGCATTGTTGACTTTGTTGTAGTGTATGTGTGGTAATATTATGGAATGATGCCAGTTGTTGTCATTGGCTTTTTTGTAGATTATATATCGTCATATCATTGAAAGATCCTAGTAGCTTCCATGGACTTTTTCTTAGTGTGTGTGTGTGCCTGCCATTGACTTTGTTGTAGTGAATTGTGGTAATATTATGGAAAGATCCCAGTTGTTGTCATGGGCTTTTTTGTAGTGTATATATGGTCATATCATGGAAAGATCCGAGTAGCTGCCATGGTCTATTTTGTAGTGTATATAAAGAATCTATCCTTTCAAGTCATTGATTATCATAGTTCTGTCGAAAGGGTTAAACTTTAAAAGTTTGAGCTTTAGTGAGAACTTTTATGTTTAACCCTTGAGGCAGTAGAACTATGATAATCAACGACTTGCAAATGATAGATTTTATTTCTGTAATTCTAAAACTAATGACATTTTCATGTGTTTTAGTTTCTACCCCGTCGTGGGCCTCTACAGTCAATACTGCAACGTCACCGGATATGAAATTTACATTGCATGGAAATCAACAAAAGCAAATCAATTATATGTGATTCGAGATAAATAGACAATGTATGCTTTGAGTAAATACTTTTTACATTGATTTATACTCGAAATAAATTTAATTAAGGTATATTTTTGTCCCCCGCCGCACCGCGACGGTGGGACATAGTAATGGTCTGCGTCCGTGTGTCCGTCCGTCCGTCCGTCCGTCTGTCTGTCACACTTTCTTGTGGACGCAACTCCTCGGAAACCGTGTATTGGATTTTGTTAAAATTTTGTAGGATTGTTATTCACTATATGTACTAGATCATATCGCACCGCCATTTTGATTCGTTAATTTTTATAGGAGTTATGGGACTTTGACGATTTTTAGCAATACTATACAAATGGAGATCTTGTGGACGCAACTCCTCGGAAACCGTGTATTTGATTTTGTTCAAATTTTGTAGGATTGTTAGTCACTATATGTACTAGATCATATCGCACCGCCAATTTGATTCGTCAAATTTTGTTGGAGTTATGGGACTTTGATTATTTCCACATTGTTATGCAATGGCAAATCATGTGGACGCAACTCCTCAGAAACCGCTGGTCAGAATTCATTCAAATTTTACAGGATTGTTAGTCATCATTAGTACTAGATCATATCGCATCGCCATTTTGATTCGTAAAATTTTGTGAAAGTTATGGGGCTTTAATTATTTCCACATTGTTATACAATGGCAAATCTTGTGGACGCAACTCCTCAGAAACTGATAGTCCGAATTCATTCTAATTATACAGGATTGTTAGTCGTTATATGTAATAGATCATATCACATCGCCATTTTGATTCAACAAATTATAAGGGAGTTATTGGACTTTATCAACTTAATGCATACCACAACATAGGGAGACTTTCTGGACACATCTCGTTATACTCCAGTTAAGGGATTTTGCTGAAATTTTGCTTAGCTATTTGCCACCTAATGCAGTTGCGGCCATTTTGATTCTCAAAATTTTACATGAGAAATGGAACTTTATTGACTTTTCTGCGGCGGCGGGGGACATAGCTACGTGTAGCAATCTTGTGCTATATGAAGAAAAGTTCGTGACCTTTTCAATACCCAATGAAAGTGCGAGATCAGTTAACCCACACGTTGGAGAACACTTTGATCTCCCATGCTTTGAAATTGACGAGAACAGCATAAGAATTAGAGAAATGTGGTTATATTATGGAAAGATCCCAGTAACTGCCATGGGCTTTGTTGAAGTGTTTGTGTTGTAATATTATGGAAAGATCCCAGCCGTTGTCATGGACTTTGTTGCAGTGTATGCGAAGATCCAAGTATCTGCCCTTGTTTTTTTGTAGTGTATATGCGGTCATATCATGGAACGATCCCAGTAACTGCTATGGATTTTTTTATATTGTATGTTTGGTCAAATCATGGAAAGATCCAAGTACCTGCCAGGATGAGCTTTTGCCATCACTTGGCATCCGTCATCTGTCTGTTGTCCCTCGTCCGTCCGTCGTAAACTTTTCATTTAAAGGTCTTCTCCTCTGAAACCACCGGGCCCATTGGAACCAAATTAGGTCACAATAGTCCTTAGGTGGTCCCCTTTAAAAATTGTATCCGGCAGGTCCATACCTCATCCAAGATGGCCGCCAGCTGGGAACCTAGTTTTAACATTGGACCTTATGGGGAAACACATTCAAAGATCTTCTTTTTCTGATACTACCAGCCCAATTATTGTGTCACCTGCACCTAGTGCAGGATCGACACATAGGGATCACTATCCGTTGTCTTGCATCTGTCTGTCTGTCTGTATGGCTCCAAAATTTTTACATTATCCGCATCGCCTCCTAAACCGCTTGGTACTTTCCAATGAAACTTGCAGGAATGCTTCAGTATATATTGTAGATGTGCACCATTCATTTAGTTTTTCTTTATTTCTGTTTTTCGGGATTTTCAAGCTATTTTTCGACTTTGTCATTATTGGCGTCATAGGGTATACCTCCATTATCCGGAACCCCTAGACCGCTTGGTACTTTCCAACCAAACTTGCAAGAATGCTTCAATATATATTGCAGATGTGCACCGTGCATTTTGTTTTTCATTTATTTTTATTTTTTCAGATTTTCAAGCTATTTTTCGACTTTGTCATTATTGGCGTCATAGGGTATACCTCCATTATCCGGAACTCCTCCTAAACTGCTTGGTACTTTCCAATCAAGCTTTCAGGAATGATTCAATATATATTGCAGATGTGCACCATGCATTTAGTTTCTCATTAATATTGATTTTTTTAGATTTTCTAGCTATCTTTGGACTTTGTCATTTTAGCTCATTGGAATCCTAAGGGTATGCCTCCATTATCGACAGCTCCTCCTAGACTGCTTGGTACTTTCCAACTAAACTTGCAGGTATTGCAGATGTGCACCATGCATTTAGTTTCTCATTAATATTGATTTTTTTAGATTTTCTAGCTATTTTTGGACTTTGTCAGTTTAGCTCATTGGAGTCTTAAGGGTATGCCTCCATTATCGACAACTCCTCCTATACCACTTGGTACTTTCCAACCAAACATGCAGAATGCCTCAATATATATTGTAGATGTGCCCAAACATTTTGATATCTTTAATTTTGATTTTTTATACCCCCCCGTTTGAAAAGCCGGGGGTATATAGTGATAGGGTTGTCTGTCTGTCCTTCTGTCCGTCTTTCCGATTGTCCGTCCGTTACACCTGAGGGTAACCATCTCTTATCCGCTACTCCTCCTGAACAGCTGAATAGATTTTCATCAAACTTTAACACAGTCTTTGTGACATAATGTTGATGTGCACCTCCTATTTCAGAATTTGATTTAATTGATTTTTGGGGTTTCCAATAGCAAAACATGGACTTTGCCATTACATTACAAGGAGGTACCCATCTCTTATCCGCTACTCCTCCTAAACCACTGAATAGATTTTCATGAAACTTTAACACAGTCTTTGTGACATAATGTAGATGTACACCTCCTATTTCAGAATTTGATTTAATTGATTTTTTGGGTTTCCCATAGCAAAACATGGACTTTGTCATTATATTACAAGGGGCTATCCATCTCTCATCCGCTACTCCTCCTGGACCACTGAATAGATTTTCATAAAACTTTAACACAAGTCTTTGTGACATAATGTAGATGTGCACCTCCTATTTCAGAATTTGATTTAATTGATTTTGGCTACTCCTCCTAAACCACGGAATAGATTTTCATGAAACTTTAACACAGTCTTTGTGACATAATGTAGATGTGCATCTCCTATGTTTCCCATAGCAAAACATGGACTTTGTCATTATATTACAAGGGGCTATCCATCTCTTATCCGCTACTCCTCCTGGACCACTGAATAGATTTTCATAAAACTTTAACACAAGTCTTTGTAACATAATGTAGATGTGCACCTCCTATTTCAGAATTTGATTTAATTGATTTTGGCTACTCCTCCTAAACCACGGAATAGATTTTCATGAAACTTTAACACAAGTCTTTGTGACATAATGTAGATGTGCACCTCCTATTTCAGAATTTGATTTAATTGATTTTGGCTACTCCTCCTGAAACACTGAATAGATTTTCATGAAACTTGAACACAGTCTTTGTGACATAATGTAGATGTGCATCCCCTATTTCAGAATTTGATTTTAAAGAATTTTGGGGTTTCCCATTGCAACACATGGACTTTGCCATTACATTACAAGAGGGTACCCATCTCTTATCCGCTACTCCTCCTGAACCACTGAATTGATTTTCATGAAACTTGAACGCAGTCTTTGTGACATAATGTAGATGTGCACCTCCTATTTCAGAATTTGATTTGATTGACTTTTAGGGTTTCCCATAGCAAAACATGGACTTTGTCATTACATTACAAGGGGCTACCCATCTCTTATCCACAACTCCTGTTGAACTACTAAATAGATTTTCATGAAACTTTAACACAGTCTTTGTGACATAATGCAGATTCGCATCTTCTATTTCAGAATTTAATTTAATTGATTATCAAATGGGGGAGTGGTGGGTATATATAAGCGAGCTTTGCTCACAGTTTTTCTAGTTTCTGATAATCTTTGGTGTTTGTCATTATATGACAAAACAGCAATTTTTCAATATATAGTGCAGGCGACTTATGTGTTCCGCGGAACACCCATGCATTTTTACCAAACTTAGTCACAAAGGTCCTTAGATGGTCCCATCAGAAAGTATCCGGTGGGTCCGTACCTCATCTGAGATGGCCGCCAGCTGGGAACATAGTTTTAACATTGGACCCTATGGGAAAACGCATTCAAAGATCTTCTCAGAAACTACTAATCCAATTAGAATAAAACATAGTCACAATAGTCTTTAGATGGTCCCTTCCAAAACAGATATACGACAGGTCCGTACCTCATCCAAGATGGCCGCCAGCGGGGAACATAGTTTTAACATTGGACCCCATGGGAAAACACATTCAAAGATCTTATCAGAAACTACTAGTCCAGTTAGAACCCAACTTAGTCCCAATGGTCCTTACATGGTCCCTTCCAAATAAGGTATCCGACAGGTCCGTACCTCATCCAAGATGGCAGTGAGAGGAGAACATAGATTTAACATTGGACCCTATCATATGGGAAAAACTTTCAAAGTTCTTCTTCTCAGAAACTACCAGTCCAATTAGAACCAAACTTGGTCACAATGGTCTTTAGATGGTCCCTTCCAGAAAAGATATCCAACAGGTCCGTGCCTCATCCAAGATGGCCGCCAGCGGAGAACATAGTTTTAACATTGGACTGTATGCAAAGATCTTCTCCAAGGTGGCCTCAAAAGGGAAGATAGTTTAAACTCTGGACCCTATTGGAAATGCCATTCATCTCTCTATGTCAGCCATGGTCCAGGTGAGCGATACAGGCTTTCAAGAGCCTCTTGTTTGTAGTATATATATGGTCATATCATGGAAAGATCAAAATAGTTGCCATAGGCCCTTTTTAATGTATATGTGGTCAAATCATGGACAGATCCCAGTAGCTGTCATGGACTTTTTTGTGGTGTATTTGTGGTCATATCATGGAAAGATTCAAGTACCTGCTGTGGACTGTGTTGTAGTGTATGTGTGGTCATATTATTGAAAGATTCAAGTAGATGCTTAGGCTTTTTATGTGTATGTGTAGTCATATCATGGAGGGATCCCAGTATCTGCTATAGACTTTGTTGTAGTGTATGTGTGGTCATATAATGGTAAGATCCAAGTAGCTTCCGCCTGGGCTTTTAAGGCCCCGCCCACGAATGTGGAATGGGCATATAGTGTTACCCTTGTCCATACATCTGTACGTCTGGTTAAGTTTTGCATTAAAGTCCATTTCTCAGAAACTGTAAGAGGTAGAACAATGATAATAGGCCAGTACATAGATCTTTGATAGTACTACATAGTTCACTAGGTAGATTGACTCTTTGACCTATATTTCATGCTTGAGTGACTCTGGTTAAGTTTTGTGTTTAAGTCCATTTCTCAACAACTACACATTATAAGACAATGATGTTTTGTCAAATTAATTGCCTTGATGAGTACTACCTTAATCATTGACAGGTAGGTGGCTTTGACCTACATTTTACGCTTCAGTGACTTTGGTTAAGTTTTGCTTTAAAGTCTATTTCTCAACAACTACACATTATAGGACAATGATATTTCATCATATAAATTGCCTTGACGAGTACTACCCAAATCATTGACAATTAGGTGGCTGTGACCTACATTTTACGCTTCAGTGACTTTGGTTAAGTTTTGCATTTAAGTCCATTTCTCAACAACTACACATCATAAGACAATGATGTTTCATCAAATTAATTGCTGTGATGAGAACTACCCAAATCATTTTACGCTTCAGTGACTTTGGTTAAGTTTTGCATTTAATATTTTATGAAAGGATATGGAGTAAATGAACATGAGACCATAACACATATGTTTACTCCAACTGCAATAATTTTAATGAGCTGTATGGCCATTTCGGAAATTAATTCCTCATCAGCAGCACTAGAACCCAAACAAAGGAAATCCACAATTTCAAAAATTGTTCAAAATGCACAAGACCAAACGAAATCTGAATAATCAGTAATATCAAATATAGCTAAGGACAGAACTACGATGGAGGGAGTTAATCCTTAGGCTTTAGAATTTACATAAATTTAGATATAAATTTAGATAATAGTAATCGAACAAAGTGTACACATGAGATATTATCTCATGTACAAGTACACCATATCTAAGAAAAATAAAGAGCATACATCTCTACCATGGGGAGTCCATTTCTCAACAACTACACATCATAAGACAATGATGTTTCATCAAATTAATTGCTGTGATGAGTACTACCCAAATCATTGACAATTAGGTAGCTTTGACCTACATTTTATGCTTCAGGGAATTTGTAAAGTTTTGCCTTTAAGTTTAATTTTCTCAACAACTACACATTACAGGACAATGATATTTTATCAAATTAATTGCCTTGGCCAGTACTGCCCACATCAATGACAATTAAGTGGCTTTGACTTGCATTTTATGGTTAGGTTATCCTTTCCGATTAATTTTTTTGCAGGGCATGCGTGGCTTACAGACACATTCTCTAGTTGTAGTGTATGTGTGGTCATATTTGAACGATACAAGTAGCTGCTTGTGATTTTTTATAGTGTATGTGTGGTCATATCATGGAACGATCCCAGTAGCTGCCATTGGCTTTGTTGAAGTGTATATGTGGCTATATCATGCAAAGATTCCATTTAGTGTTATGGGCTTTGTTGTGGTGTATATGTGGTCATATCATGGAAAGATCCCAGTAGCTGCCATGTTCTTTGCTGTAAAGTATATGTGGTCATATCTTGGAAAGATCCCAGTAGCTGCCATGGACTTCAATGTTGTGTATGTGTGGTCATATTATGGAAAGATTCCAGATGTTGGTATGGGCTTTGTTTTGGTATATATGTGGTTATATTATGGAACAAGCAATTAGGCTACCATTGGATTTAATGAAGTGTGTGTGTGGTTATATCATGTAAAGATCCCAGTAGCTGGCATGGGCTTTGTTGGGTTGTATATGTTTTTATGTTATGGAGATGTCTCTGTAGCTGTCATGGATGTTGTTGTGATGTATATGTGGTTATATTATGGAAATATGCCAGTAGCTGCCAAGGGCTTTCTTTTAGTGTATGTATGATTATAATATGGAAAGATCCCAGTAGCTGCTAGGGCTTTGTTGTAGGGAATATTATGGAAACATCCCAGTCATTATCATGGGCTGTGTTTTAATGTATGTATGGGTATACTATAGAAAGATCCTAGTTGTTGTCATGGGCTTTGTTGTAATGTATATGTGGTTATATAATGGAAATATGCTAGTAGCCACCATGGGCATTGTTGTGGTGTATATATGGTTGTATTAATGAAAGATCCCAGTAGCTGCCATGGGCTTTTTCGTAGTGTATGTGTGGTCATACCATAGAAAGATTCCAGTACCTGCCATTGACTTTGTTGTAGTGTGTGTGTGGTAATATNGAATCTGATATGGACCTGATAAGCCTTGTCGAGCGAACAAAAATACTAATAATTTTTTTATCGGTAATTCCACAATGGAATACAAACTAAATTACTCGTTTGTTAAGTTATTTTTCTTTTTTACATTTTGTCTTGCAACAACTTTCGTTTAATAGTGAAAAACTATGCACTATTTTTTTTGTCGAATTTTTATGCATGACGCGGTCACTAACGTGACGTCGTCACTTACGTGACGTCACTCCATTCATTCAAATGCATCATGATGGTTACGCTAGGGAACGAAGGAAGGGACGTCTATTGGAAGTAATGAAAATGTCACACTGAAACAAAGTTCAGGATCATATTATATTGTGATACGGTAGGTTGAAACTGTGATAAATGTTTTGATGTTTTGGGGATAATCAAAAGGAAATTGTTCATATCTCAATGTCCTCAATGGAACTGTCAAGGTGCCATGGCGTCAATGTTACTCTTGTTCTGAAGAGATCCCCCCACTCCCTGTCACATTTTCTTATTTTTACCCCATCAACCGCCAGTAGTGCTCTGTCCCTGTGCCCTATTTCCCTTTTGAGATCCCGTCCAGAATTGAAGTTTGCTCCCTCCCCCTTCTGACGTTCTGTCTCAGTTCTCCGTCGCCAAGTTTTTCTCCTGTCTTTACCAAATTTCAATAAGCCCACCGTGCCAGAGGTTATGTTTTTGTTGTTGTGGGGAGGGGGTGGGGTGGTAAGGGACTGCCATTATTTAGGAAAATCGTTTTTATTCCAGGAAGAACTTTTTCAGATGCTCTCCGGATACTGTGTATGCGTTGCATCTAAATTGTACTTGTTACACTGCTTAGTGTCTGGGTAGATCTGATTTAGCACAACATTTGATCTCATCATATCATGTTTATTTTTTTTGTTGATTGTTGCCTGTTGGTGTTTGTTTATCAAGATAATTTCTCTATTTTTTTTTCCTTTTTTGCATGAAAATTTGTTTTTATGTTAAAGATCATTGACATTTATTTACTATGCAAAAAGATGTAGTTAATTTTTTTGTTGCACGTTTCAATATTGAGCTAGTTTTTTCCACATCATCCACGTGCTTTTTTGCTCTTTGACCACTGAAGCGCGATTGGCCAAAAAATAAAAATATATCCTTCCGCAACATGTTCGCACATGCCAAATGACCAACAGCTGATAATTTCTAGTATCACTTGTTGCTGGTCGTCTTGCCTTTGATACAAGCTTTAATATGTGTAGAGATCAAAGGAAACTCTCCCAAATTACCGATAAATGGTTGTATTAATGAAAGATCCCAGTAGCTGCCATGGGCTTTTTCGTAGTGTATGTGTGGTCATACCATAGAAAGATTCCAGTACCTGCCATTGACTTTGTTGTAGTGTGTGTGTGGTAATATTATGGAAAGATCCCAGTAGTTGTCATTGGTTTTGTGGTAATGTATGTATGATCATATTATGGACAGATCCCAGAAGCTGTCATAGCCTTTGTTGTGGTGTATATTTAGTTATATTATTGAAAGATCCCAGTAGCTGCTGTGGACTTTGTTGAAGTGTTTGTGTTGTAATATTATGGAAACATCCCAGTCGTTGTCATGGATTTTGTTGCAGTGTATACGAAGATACAAGTAGCTGCAATGGGCTTTTTGTATTGTATGTATGGTCATATTATGGAAAGATCCCAGTATTTGTCATTGGCTTTTTTGGTAATGTATGAGCAGTCATATTATGGAAAGATCCCAGTAGCTGTCATGGACTGTGTGGTCCTATTATAAAAAAATCCAAGTACCTACCTGGGCTTTTTGTAGTGTGTGTGTGGTCATATAATGGAACGATCCCAGTAGCTGCCATTGGCTTTGTTGAAGTGTATATGTGGCTATATCATGCAAAGATTCTATTTAATGTTATGGGCTTTGTTGTGGTGTATATGTGGTCATATCATAGAAAGATCCCAGTAGCTGCCATGTTCTTTGCTGTAAGGTATGTGTGGTAATATTATTGAATGATTCTAGTAGCTGCCATGGGCTTAAATGTTGTGTATGTGTGGTCATATTATGGAAAGATTCCAGATGTTGGTATGGCCTTTATTGTGGTATATATGTGGTCATATTATGGAACAATCAAAGAGGCTACCATTGGCTTTATTGAAGTGTATGTGTGGTTATATCATGGAAGGAATCCAGTAGCTGTCATGGGCTTTGTTGGGTTGTATATGTTTTTATATTATGGAAATGTCAGTGTAGCTGTCATGGACGTTGTTGCGGTGTATATGTGGTTATATTATGGAAATATGCCAGTAGTTGTCATGAGCTTTGTGGTTAAAATATGGAAAGATCCCAGTAGCTGCCATGGACTTTCTTGCAGGGTATATGCAGTCATATTACATCCCAGTTGTTACCATGGGCTTTGTTGTAATGTATGTGTGGTAATATTATGGAATCATCCCAGTTATTATCATGGGCTTTGTAAATTTTGTGCAGTCATATTATAGTAAGATGTATTTTCAGGTAATGCCTTTCATTTTAGACTGTGTTGTCATATTATGGTGGGATCTATTTGATTTTAGACCGTGCTGTGATATTAAAAAATAACATAAGTGTTATCATGAGTGGTTGTAGTACAGGAATTTTGTTCCAATGCATATTGTTGCTTATTTTTTTTTTCTTTGTTTCAAAAAGATATTTAACGCAAAAAGTGGAAGTGAAAATATCGCCAGCTATTCTCATGTATAAGAATCATCAAAAATGGGTCTATGATGTAATGCCAGGGTGAGCTTTTGCCATCACTTGGTGTCTGGCGTCCGTCTTCCGTCATAAACTTTTTTTAGCTCACCTGGCTATGCCAGGGTGAGCTTTTGCCATCACTTTGCGTCCGTCGTCCGTCCGTCCGTCCGTAAACTTTTCATTCAAAGATCTTCTCCTCTGAAACCACTGGGCCAATTCAAACCAAAATTGGCCACAATAGTCCTTGGGTGGTCCCCTTTAAAAATTGTGTCGCTCAGGTCTGTATGTCATCCAAGATGGCCGCCAGCTGGGACCAAAATTTAACATTGGACCCTATGGAAAAAAAAGTTTCAAATTCTATTTCTCTGAAACTACTGGGCCAATTGGAACCAAACTTGGCCACAATAGTCCTTGGGTGGTCCCTTACAAAAAAGGTGTTTTTTAGGTCCGCCCGATTTCCAAGATGGCCGCCAGCAGAAAACATATTTTTAACATTGGACCCTATGGGAAAACACTTTTCAAAGATCTTCTTCTCTGAAACTACTGAGCCAATTAGAACCAAACTTGGCCACAATAGTCCTTGGGTGGGTGGTCCCTTACAAAAAAAGGTGATTTTTAGGTCCGTGTGATTTTTAAGATGGCCACCAGTGGAAACATAGTTTTATCAGTGGACCCTATGGGAAAACATTTTCAAAGATCTTCTTCTCTGAAACTACTGAGCCAATTGGTACCAAACTTGGCCACAATAGTTTTTGGGTGGTCCCTTACAAAAAAGGTATTTTTCAGGATCGCACTACATTTAATATGGCCGCCAGCGGGGGACATAGTTTTAATATTGGACCCTATGGGAAAACACATTCAAAGATCTTCTCCTCTGTAACTACTGGGCAAATTTGACCCACCTTTGGCCACAGTAGTCCTTGGGTGATCCCTTACAAAAAAGTGTTTTTCAGGTCAGTGCTTTATTCAAGATGGCCACCAGTGGGAAACATAGTTTTAACATTGGATCCTATGGGAAAACATTTTCAAAAATCTTCTCTGAAACTACTGAGCCAATTGATACCAAACTCGGCAACAATAGTCTTTGGGTGGTTCCTTACAAAAAGGTGTTTTTCAGGATTGCGCTACATTCAGCATGGCTGCCAGCGGGGGATATAGTTTAACATTGGACCCTATGGGAAACTACTGGGCCAATTGGAACCAAACTTGGCCACAATAGTCCTGGGGTGGTCCTTTGCAAAAAAATGTGTTTTTCAGGTCAGCGCGATATTCAGGATGGCCGCCAGGGGGAAACATAGTTTTAACATTGGACCCTATGGGAAAACACTTTCAAAGATCTTCTTCTCTGAAACCACTGAGCCAATTGGAACCATACTTGGCCACAATAGTCCTTAGGTGGTCCCTTGCAAAAAAGGTGATTTCAGGATCGCACTATATCCAACATGGCCGCCAGTGGGGAACATAGTTTTAACATTGGACCCTATGGGAAAACACATTCAAAGATCTTCCCCTCTGAATGTACTGAGCCAATTGGAACAAAACTTGGCCGCAATAGTCATTGAGTGGTCCCTTGCAAAAAGGTGTTTTTCAGGTCAGCGCGATATCCAACATGGCAGCCAGCGGGGAACTTAGTGTTTCCCATGGGGTCCAATGTTAAACTACCATAGGTCTTCTCCCCTTTAACTTATTAGGGATATTGGATTTATAGTTTAATTATATATAAGGGCTCTTTAACATAAAATGTCTATGTTAATCAAGGGCCAGGTGAGCGATACAGGCTCTTGAGAGCCTCTTGTTCAAAAATCTTCTTCTCTGAAACTACTGGGCCAATTTATATCAAACTTGGCCTGGACCATCACCAGGGTATGTAGTTTCCAAATTGTATCCAAGGAGTCTGAAAACCGAACATCATGGCCGATGTTACTAAAAATAGAAGATAGGGGTAAATTTCTGTTTTTGGCAAATAACTCAAAAACTGTATCAGATAACAAAAATCTGACATAGAGGCAAAAATGTCCAGCATGACAAGATCTACTCACCCTGCAATTTTGAAGAAAAATCTGATGACCCAATCTGATGACCCAGTTTAGAGTTATTACCCTTTTTCCGTAAAATTTTCAAAATTTTGTTGTTCTTTATTTTTTATTTAAAAAACTATAACAGATAGAGATTAAGTTTGAATTGCAAAAATGTTCAGCATATCAAGATCTAACCACATGCCAATTTTTAAGAAAATCTAAATGCCCATATAGGAGTTATTGCCCTTTATTGGTAAAATTTTTCGTGATTTTATATATTTTTTCATGTTTTTCAAAAACAATTTGATTTAGAGGCTAAGTTTTAATTGCAAAAATGTTCAGCTTGTCAAGATCTAGCTACATGCATATTTTGAAGAAAATCCAAATACCCATGTGGGAGTTATTGCCCTTTAATTGTCAAATTTTTCGTGATTTTATACATTTCGTCTTGTATTTCAAAAACAGTTTGAGATAGAAACTAAGTTTAAATTGCAAAAATGTTCATCATATCAAGATCTACTCACATGGCAATTTTGACCAATATAGGAATTATTGCCATTTATTGTCAAATTTTTCTTGATTTTATGTATCTCAATACACATTTCAAAAAACAGTTTGAGATAGAGGTTAAGTTTTAATTGCAAAAATGTTCAACATATTAAGGTCTACTCACATAGCAAATTTAAAGAAAATCAAAATACCCATACAGGAGTTATGCCCTTTATAGGTCAAATATTTGGTGATTTTATATATTTCATCTTATATTTCAAAAACAGTTTGAGATAGAGGTTAAGTGTAAATTGCAAAAATGTTCAACATATCAAGATCTACTCACATGGTCATTTTGAAGAAAATCCAAATATCTAAATAGGAGTTTTGATCTTTATTGGTCAAATTTTTCATGATTTTATACATTTTGTCTTGAAGGTAGTTCGAGCTGAATAAAAATATCAGACAGATTTTTTTTTTATTTTAAGATATTTTGTAGCTCTTAGCCCATTTGTTCAAAAAATGAAATTAAAATGACATGTCAGCAATCAGCTTTTCCTGCTACATGTATCAGGCTTTGAAAATCAGAACATACTTATTGTTTAGCTTTTATGTGAAATAATTATCAGGCAGATTTTTAAAAATTTTTTGATATTTCAGAGGCATTCATTTTAGCTATATGTTGAGCTGAAAAATTCTATGTCACCATTTGATTAAGAGAGATATTTCATATAGTTTACGAAATAGACAATATTTACGGGAAAAGGGAGCTAATTCGCGGGAAAGTGGATGTCAGTCTAGTATGACGTCACAATGAAAAGGCCAAATAAGGAATATTCCGGCTTGAAAATCAAGTCAGTTTCTCATCCGACTTGTGTTTCGCAAATGCGCCGGGGATTAGTGTTGATCCATCTTAAATTTCAAAAACTATTTGAGATTGAGGTCAAATTTAAATTCCAGATATGTTCAGTATGTCAAGGATTACATTTGATTGAACATAGTGAAGCTGTTTGACTTCATCCAAGATGGTCTCCAGCGGGGAACTTAGTCAAACATTGGGCCCTATGGGAAACATATTAAAAGATCGTACTCCTGAAACTACTAGGCCAATTGGAACCAAACTTGGTCCCAATAGTCCTTAGTTGGCCCTTTGAAAAATATTACTGGCAAGTCCTCATTACATCCAAGATGGTCGCCAACGGGGAGCATAGTTGAACTTTGTAGGCTATGGGAAAGCACATTCAAAGATCTTCTGAAACTGCTAGGCCATTTGGAACAACACTTGGTCACATTAGTCCTTTCTTAGCCCTTTTGAAAATTGTGTTTGGCAAATCAGCATTACATCCAAGATTGCTGCCGGTGAGGAACATAGTAACATTGAACCCTATGGGAAAACATTCAGAGATCTTCTTCTCAGAAACTACTGGGCCAATTGGTAGCAAACTAAGTCATAATAGTCATAAGTTGGTCTCCTTAAAAAAAAAGTGACCAGTTAGTCTTCACCCAATCCGAAATGGTTGCCATCAGGACATATAGTTCAACTTTGAAGCAAAAAACATCAAGGTCTATTAGCTTACTTGAAAATGAGGCCCTTTATTATTGAGTTAATTTGGGCTGTCCATATCAGTCATAGCCCAGGTGAGAGCCTCTTGTTAGAGAGAATGAATAAGATCAATTTGTTTCCATTCATAAAGAGTAAACATGAAAAGTTAATTTTTACTCTAAAAACTTTAAACAAAACCTGGAATAGGCTTTGAAAATACCAAATCAACTAGGTAATGGGATGTCATTAATTTTTTATGCCCCTGTGAATCAAAGATTCGGGGCATATAGTTATTGGTCTGTCTGTTTGTATATCCACAAAAAACTTTAACATTGAGTATATCTTTTGAATAGTAAGTGATAGGGCTTTCATATTTTGCATTTGACTCCTTTTGGCAAGACCTTTCAAATGCTATCAAAATGTAAAGTGACCATGTGACATTGACTTTGGAAAAAGAAAGAGTTTTTGAAAAAAAAATAAAAACTTTAATATTGGATATATCTTTTAAATGTTAAGTGATATGGCTTTAATATTGCATGTGCATTCCTTGTGGTACGACATTTTAATTGGTATTAGAAAGTTTGACCTTGACCTTGGCATGTGAACAACTGCATAGAAACTTTAGCATTGAGTATATCTTTTGAATGGTAAGTGATTGGGCTTTCATATTTTGCATGTGCATTCCTTGTTGGAAGACATTTTGGTTGGTACCAGAATATTGGACCTCATGACCTTGACCTTCACATGTGACTATCTAATAAAATTTCATCGGTATTAGTGTTTCACAAAACAAAACAGATCTTGCTTGCCTGTGTTTATATTTTGGTCCCTTTAAGGTAGTTCGATCCTAATAAAAATATCAGACAGATTTTTTGTTGTTTAGATATTTTTTAGGTCTTAACCTATATGTTCCAAAAATAAAATAAAAATGATGACACAGATCATCTTTTCCTGTTATCTGACTTTGAAAATTAGGCTGAATTCAGTATTTTTAAGGAGATTGATCTCCTTTGTGCCACTGGGCATTTACAAAGAAAGCACTACAATGTTTACTTCTGTCATATTATTTCTACAGTAATGAAGATTTATGCTAATATCATTGATTAACGAGAAAAGATATTTAATTTAGTACATCCTTTATTTGGAGAAACTGAAAATATTGTTTATTTATGACAAAATGTTAGGAACTTTTTCTGTAGTGTAGTGAAAAATAAGTCAGCCTTTTCGCCACCTTTTAATGCTCAAGAATATAAACTGACCTTTACTGGAAGGTCAATCATGATTATTGTATCTTAACTCTAGTGATTCAACACATAGTTATGTAATTATGTAACACAATTACTAGTTGTGAAGGTTACTCATGTGTACAGGTGAATTATATATGTTAGGTCAGCCTCAAACAAAGTTTAAAGTAATTATAGTTTTAAATTTCAGATTGGTCAATTCAAAATGCAAAATTTTTTTTTGTTTTTTCTTCACATATATCTTGATATCTAAATACACTTTTGTAAATTTCTGCATGTCTTTTACTTTAATAAACTTTGAACAGTTTAATGATTAAATAAATGCATAAAAAGTTCAATTTTCTTTTACAAAATTAGTGGACTAATAATTAATTCCAAATGTAAACAGCCCTAATTGAACACTGGCCTTGAATGAATTTTTACTGTGTGAATGATATTAGTTTTTCATTATCAGGCTTGATGCATTTTTCAGTAGAAATATTGATTGAATTGTACTTCATAAACATTAAATGATAGAATAGTTTACATGGCACCTTGCTGTCAAGATTAATTGTCAAACTATTAGCCTCAAAATCAATCTCCTTTTCAGTGCAAGCTGCACTTTCATTCAGCAATATTTACAAAGAATATATAGGGAACTGTGAGAACATGCCTATTGTTAAAAGCGTTGTTCCTTTGCTTGTTTTTACCATGTATTTGTAGCGACTTTGTCTCATGTGCATTTACTCCATATCCTTTCATTCACCATTATTGATAATCTTTCATACAAAATAAATATCAGATAGATTTTTTTCAGAGATCTACACTTAAGCTATTTGTTATGCTGAAAAAATCTGCATGTCACCGTTCGATTAAGAGAGTTATTTTATACAGTTTACGAAATAGACAATATTTACGGGAAAAGGGAGCTAATTCGCGGGAAAGTGTATGTCAATCTATTATGAAGTCACAATGAATAGGCCAATACAGGAATATTCCGGCTTGAAAATCAAGTCAATTCCGCATCAGACTCGTGTTACACAAATGCGCAAATCGAATGCGCCGTGTATTAGTGTCGATCTAGCTTAATTTAGAATATTTGTTGATGTGTTATGAAAATACATCAAAGATGTCATACTGTGAATTATTTGGCAATTTATTGTGCTTGAAACTCTTCATTTTTGTACATCAATTATTAAGATTCATGGGTTTGAGTCCAAATGCCTCACCCTCTTCTATCTTCTTTGATTTTTCCTTTGTCCAAATGTTACCTTATTTTCCAACTTTCAAAAAATTTGAAGTCCAAACTCCATCTTGCTTTCCATCTAATTCCATAATCCCATTTCACTTTATGGTATGAAAATACTATGGCATTCAATGTTAATTTTTAAATGCATGATATTCATTTTATTCAAGATGGAATATTATTTTCATAGCATGTGTAGAATTTTGTTATTTTTCATCACATTTCCATCATTCTCCATATTTTTTCACTAGTTTGTAGTGCAGACTAATCAATCAGGATGGGACTTCTAGGGATTGGAGAATTTAGCTATTATAGTGGAATTATTACATGGCAGAAATGTTGTATGAAAATGTCAGATTCTAGTAGGCCATGGTAAAATACAGAAGATAGTAAAAAATGGCAAGGATATAAAATTTTCCCATATCTGTTTATTTTGAATTGATAGTGTTTATATTAAAGATTTAAATGCCCTGAAAATCTTAGATGTAATTTTTGCCTGTCATATTTGAAAATCTAAGAAGTAATGAAAATATATATATTATCAAAAAAAAAAAATTCTTGTCATTACAATTGTAGGAAGTCAGACACTTGTAAACTAGGATTGTGCAACTTATGAAACTAATAAAAAATTTCACTGTTAAAAAAAAATAACAATAAGATCATAAAATGTCTAGTAAAAGACAGTATAGAAACAACAAAAAGAGATTTGGAGTTCACATTTTTGTTATGTTCATGTTCTTTTACTCCATACCCTTTCGTGAAATATTTAATAGAGGAGTTAAAGATGTATGCTCTTTATTTTTCTTAGATATGGTGTACTTTTACATGAGATTAAATCTAATGTGTACGCTTTGTTTAATTACTATTATCTAAATTTATGTAAATTTTAACTCTCTCCATCGTAGTTTTGTCCGTAGCTATATTTGATATTACTGATTAATCGGATTTCGTTAGGTTTTATGCATTTTAAACATTTTTTGAAATTATGGATTTTTCTATGTTTTTGGATTCTAGTGCTGCTGATGAGGAATTAATTTCCGAAATGGCCATACAGCCCATTAAAATTATTGCAGTTGGAGTTAACTTATTTGTTATGGTCTCATGTTCATTTACTCCATATCCTTTTGTGAAATACCAGTTTTATATTATATAAGGACCAGCAGAGTTTCTGCAGGCATATAAATTACCCTGTGATATGCATGATACTAGTCTTTTTATGCCCCCAAGAATTGAAGCTTAGGGGCATATAGTTTTTGGTCTGTTTGTCTGTCTGTTTGTCCGCCAAAACTTTAACATTGGGTATGTCTTTTGAATGGTAAGTGATGGGGTTTTCATATTTTGCACGTGTATTCCTTGTGGCAAGACTTATCAAACAATATCAGAATTTTGGACCTCATGACCTTGACCTTTGCATGTGATGGACTTTTAAAAAAAAGAAAAAACTTCAAAATTGGTCATATCTTTTGAATGGTAAAAGATAAGTGATATGGTTTTCATATTTTGTGTGTGCATTCCTTGTGGCAAGAGCTTTTGGTTGGTACCAGAATATTTGACCCCGTGACCTTGACCTTGACATGTGACTATCCGATAAAATTGCACTATTACACTACTCCTCTTTTAGTAGAATATGACATTTTCAGCTCATCTGGCTAATGCCAGGGTGAGCTTTTGCAATCACTTTGCGTCCGTCGTCCGTCAGTCCGTCCATCGTCCGTCCTGCGTAATCTTTTCATTCAAAGATCTTCTCCTCTGAAACTACTTGGCCAATTGGCACCAAACTTGGCCACAATAGTCCTTATGTGGTCCCTTACAAAAAAGGTTTTTTTTAGGTCCGCGCGATTTCCAAGATGGCCGCCAGCGGGAAACATAATTTTAATATTGGACCCTATGGGAAAACACTTTCAAAGATCTTCTTCTC
>MJUU01046966.1:8694-29603 GCA_002080025.1 Modiolus philippinarum | reverse complement strand
ACTGATACACAGAACACAGTTGACTATAAATGTTCCAAAAAAGGGGGGTGAAAATTGTTTTCTTAATAATGATTGGAGGGGTTCATTTAGGTGACTTCTGTGTTTGCATCCAATTGCAATCATCATTTGATGTGATTAAACTTTTCAGTTGATACCAGAATTTATTTCTACAAATTATTTTGTCAGAAGGACATTCATTGTTCAAAGTTGCTAAATGTTTCTTCTTTACTTCTACTCGGGGGCTTAAGTGTTTCATAAAACACATCTTGTTGTTGATTTTAAGGCTTCGGCGACGTAAATAAATCATAGTGAACAGATTTTGAGTTATGTATGAAGGTTTACAATCCCTGATACAACGAGCTGCAAGCAGCACACTTGACAGTTCCGTGGATGGCTATGCGAGTGACTAGGTCGTTGCAACGACGTCTTGCCCGTTCTGCAGAGTTTTCATAGTTGAACACAGTAGCCTTAACGACGTCAACAAACATATTGGTACTATAATGTACGAAAGGTCACTCAAAATCCCACAACACCACTCTTTTGACTGAATCAGAAAAGACAAAAAATATTTTTAAAATGTTTATAGAAGAATGGAATAAGAGGAGAAATGCAGTAAATGTACATCAGACAAATAATAAAGGAGAGAGAGTGTGTGGTTTCATTAACAAGCTTATATTAACATATTTTAGCAGCGAATTCAAGAAATTTGGTTTCCAAATAGATTCTAGGTATTGATGTTGCAACTTCAAAACCGATGTTGAAAATTATTTGTTGACTGCCATTTTCAAAATGGCCGCCAAAAAGGCTGGAAAATTCAACATAATCTGATTTCAATTACATTTGGTATCCAAATAGATATTGATGTTGCAACTTCAAAACTTATGTTGAAAATTGTTTGTTGACGGTCATTTTCAAAATGGTTGCCAAAAAAGGCAGGAAATTTCAACATTGTCCTATTTCAATGAAATTTGGTTTCCAAATAGATATTGATGTTGCGACTTCAAAACCGATATTGAAAATTGTTCGTTGACCGCCATTTACAAAATGATGTCTCGATTTCAAAACTGGTGTCGTGGTCCTTAGCAAAAGCGTTTTTGGTCAAAAAAGCCCAACAAAAAACTATTATAATAGTAAAACATGATCAGACTTAAATACTGTTCAAGATATTGGTGGTGTTTGAGGTACTAAAGTTTGAGAGACTGATGATCAACCGTATAACTTACAATATTACCATAATTGTGGCAACTGAAAGCCAGGTGAGCGATACAGGATCCTGGGGGCCTATAGTTAGTGTTTTCATTTGTTCTCTGTCTGATTATTGGTATTGCAATGTTTAATGGTAACACATTGTTGAACTGCAAAACCTGCATTTGTTGAATAGCAGAAATTGAAAGATTGCGTTGAAATGAAATACAGCTATCATTTGATTTTTTTCTGTATAGATGAAATAAGCGTTTATTGTAGACTCTATATGGTACTAGTATTTCTCTTTCATACATGTGAGCATATTTTAATTTTAAATCTTCTAAATGTTTGATTTTAGCCGGAATGAATGACAGAAAACTTCAATCAATTTATATAATGAATATTCTCCCTTTTTCCAAAAGCCAAAGCCCAAAAGGCAAACAGACAACGCAGTTGCAAAACAACCGGGAAAAATTGTGAAATGCAATGGACCTGACTTTGTGTAGGCATTTCAAAGGAAATGGTGGTTTAACAGGTTGTATGGCGCTTTCTTTGTGGTAGTGTCCGGCAGCAACTAAACAGCAACTGCCACTGAAAAGTGGCAGACAGTAAAAAGAAATGTTTATCCTTGTATAAAGAAAGAAATGAACCATGAATCAGAGTTTGGACCGAAACTTCTATCCCCACGAGGGACTGATATCTATTAAAGACTTTTTCAATTAGGAACCGTCTGAAGTATCTTTTGAAATAGTCTTAAAATAGTCTTTTGTTAGGCCCTTCAAACTTAGTAGTTTTCATGCTCATTCCTCATCCAAGATGACCGTCAGCAAGGAACACAGCTATAAGAAATACATCATGTTCAAAGATCTCCTCAAATTCGCCTAAACAAATTAATCTTATTGGATTGTGATAGGGCAAGGAACACTATTGGATTATAATAGGCCGTGGCTGTTCCTCTTCAAAATTTATTATTTTTATGTTTCTAACTCATCAAAGATAGGCGTTCAAGAATTGGAAATGAGAATTGCATATTTAAATCCATAATTTCAAAAAAGTGTTTAAAATGCATGAAATCAAACGAAATCCGAATAATCAGTAATATCAAATATAGCTCAGCAAGCCCTAAATGGCCCCAAAAAGGTAAAAAAAGTGAATAAATCAATGCAAACAAACCACATCCAATAACCCAAATATCAAGAAACTAAAATTTTATAAGAAGACAAGGACAAGCCAATGACCAACATATTCCTGACTTTGGACAGGCGCAAAAATTGCGGTTGGGTTAAACTCGTTTTCTTGGATCCAAATTCTCCCCTATGTGTCTTGAATGGCTAAAAATAAATACACAAAAAAAAACTCACAGTAAAAATCAAACAACGAAATTTGCCGCGACTTTTCTCCAAATATCTTTTAAAGTAAATGTTATTGCAACGGTCAAGCAAGTGGCAAAAGTTTCATTTTGAATAGATGTAATTTTACACCCCAAGCCGAAGCTCCGAAAGACTGCCTGCAGAGAAAGAAAAATATTTTACACATTGTTAATTTAATGACAGGAGACAACATAGATCGTGCAAGCAGAATAACTGATTACATTTGATTGGTTGCATAATAATAAAACTATCCAATCAAATTTAAAATCTTCTCCGGGTAGCGCTTTCAATCAATGGATTTATATTTATCGCTGTAAATCAATTATCAACAATGTTTCTATACCTGCGATCAGTACTTGCGAGCGTCGGCTTGGGGTGTGAAATTAAATCTCTTTGAATTGAAACTTTTGTCACTCGCTTGACCGTTGCAATAAAGGATGACATGGCATAACCAATGGAAAGCTAATTTTTTGCCGCTCCAGTCCATGCATTATAATAATTTTACAACAAAGGGTAAAAAGTTTTCCGTTACCCTTCTATGTTATTTTAACAGAAGAGTCGAAAACAGAGGGAGTATACATGGTTAAGAGAACACCTGTATTTATTGTTATAATGCCTTGGGGTCTATAGATCAACCAAAACACGTGGGTCGGGAGTTAATCTCGATTGCGAAGCAAAAAAAAAAATTAATATGTTATTACTTGACTTAGTGTCAACAAAAAGTTTTTTCCTGTGAACAAATTTATTTTAATAAATGGAAATGGTAACTGGATATTGGTTCTGCAAATTTTATTCTCAAATTTACCTAAACATGTTTATGTAAATTAGTAAACAAATCAAACTTGTGTTTGTTCATTGGCCATCCGATAAACAACAAACAAGTACCCTATATGCAAATAACTACTCCATCAGCAATGCATTTGACGTCTTTTCATTGGTTTGTTGGATTCATCCATCACTCCCACGTCGAATTTCTTTAAAATTTGAGTGAAATTAACATTAAGATCTATGGAAAATATTTTTATTTGAACTTCGGTTATTACGGTAAATATACCAAGAGTAGCGGCAAAAAATTAGAAAAAGTCTAACTTTTCAAGAGGAGTACCCTTACAATGAAGTACATAAAACATGAAGACAATACACACGGATACTGTCCGGACAAATGCTCGCAGTTACCTACAGCTATCTAAGGACATATTTTCCGTTGACTATGATATCAAGCCTTCTTACATATCAAACTTCAATTGAAATACTTCTAAATAGATTTGGTATAACAACATCATCAATTATGAAAGAAGAACATGATAATGTGCAATGCCAATTATTGCCAATATGAAAAATTGTTTAAATTTAGTTATGGTGTAAAGCATTTAGGAGATGATCAATATTTTTGCCAACAAAAACCAGAAGTAAAGATTTAACAACAATGCTGTATTTATATCCTTTTATTAATAAGTTTGTTCAACGGATTTATAAGTTTGGGAGGACAATTTTTTGAATTTATGGATGTGAAATGCCCTGTCAAGATACAATGACAAACAACAGCAAAAGAATACCGTAGGAACAAGGGAAGTGATGATTACAAAAATCGAAGTCAAAAGACATGAGGTATCAAATGAAAGGAAAATGATCAAATTGACACTTTCTGTTAATTTCGCTATCGTTCCTTTTAACTATAAGTGCCTACATTTCCATATTTGGCGAAAAACTGGAATTTTTGCGTTATATTTCTAAAACAAAAAGACCGCTAACATCTTTATAGGAAGCTGAATTTGTATAACTTAATCTGAAAGAAGCATTCAAATGCAACAAAACCGTGTCTCAGATTTTTCATATATGGTCTGGTTTGAAAATAAATGAAACTTAAATTTTTCCTTCGAGAAAGTTTTATTTTCATTTTAAACCAGACCTTTTCTAAAAAGAAATCTGATTACAGGTTACAGATATTATATAATATTTCGCACTTTTAAGAAATTTCCAATATTTCAAGCCCCTATCAACCTTTAACCAAAGTTAAAGGATGTAGATACACTAAATGAGTTAGAATAGAATAGATGCAAGTTAGATATGCATGAAAAGTTATGATTTTATCTAGAAAATGCTTGAAAATATTAAAATTGATGTTTTCTTATATTACGACATATATCGCGAACTCATACAGCCTCATATACAATCCCAGTTTTTCTTCCATCATCATATATTTTTAACTTAGATTTTATTTATATTTGAAATATACATATTGAATGGACCTATTGTACACAAATCTGATTGTTGAAAAGATCCAAGGTTTATTCTGAGTGCCATTTTATGTTGCGTCATGTTACAAATATGAGATTTGCACTTATTTCACTGACGGTTCAGTTCTTACTTACTTCACATCCAATTTTTACAATAAATTGCAACTTTATTCATAGTTGCTCATATTTTTCATAACAATGATGCTTTGATTTGCATAATGAATTAGACTAGTAAGCAAAACGGGAAAAATTTAGCAGCTGTATGCAGTTTAATAAATTTGGGACACACTTTCATTCTGTCACCTTGATACGTAAAGGCTGAATTTTCAACAAGTTTTACACTTAATTATATTTTGTTTGATAACAAAATATCATGAACAATCTTTATTCACTTTCTGGAGTTTGTTTTACTCTTATTTTGCACATGATGATCATTTGGTATCAGCTATATGTAATATGGGTGAATTGTATGGACAGAAACTGACCTCAGGAACACAAGCTGCAAATGGGAGAGGGGGCTTAAAATGGCCAGAATTTCACCATTTGTATGACTGCTTTCTTTGTAACAAGCAATTTAATGATTGTATAGGTCACCACTCTGCTAAACAGTATCAAAAAGGTAGTCAGATGTATGTAAAATAGTCAAGCTCTATTTTCAAAGTTTAACTAGTATCAGAACCTTTTAATTTTTTAGTGCTGAAAACACTTAAGTACCGGGCATTTGAAATAAGGAATAACATTTTTTCAAGGGGCAGAAAGAATCTTTATTTTGAATTTTCTACTTGGATATTAATTAAGCTACATGATAAAGACCAATACTTGAACTTTTAAAACAGTTGATAACCTATTAAGGTCAGTATCTACTAAATGACCAATCAAAAGTAGTTCTTACATAAACAAAGCCATGCTATTTTCGTTTTGCATACAACTGTAAATATTGACAAAATCCGAGATCTTAAACGCTCAAGTGATCCTGGAAAACCTCTGGATTGACAAACATTTTGATTCAGTCACCCTCATTGCATGTGAAAAATACTGAAGCCTCATCAACGATGACATGTATGCCCAAGGATCTGGCATGCAAAATTGGTATTTAACATACCCCAGTTGGGGGAGGCGATAGAAATTTCTTATTTGACTTAAAGTTTAGTCATCGCTTGGATATTCTACTTGGCAGGCGGAAAATTATATCTCCACATAAAGTAATATTCGGGTAATTAAGAATACTCACAAAACGGTATAATGGTCTCCCATGAAAAATATTTAGTGGAGTCTGACCTACAATCAACTCGATGAGTGTCCTGTGATCGTTTATAAGTTGTATTGTGTATAGGTCCCTTTGTCGGACAAAGGATGACGGTGTTTGTACATGTAAGAGTACTTTGCCTGATATGTTATGCTTGTTGACGACCCTGCATCCGCGATAAAATGGATACATGGATGTAGCGTTGTTCAACATTTTTGCAAGTGAATTCCGCACAAACCGGTGCTAGGGGCCATCTTGAACTTACTATGAGGCAGGAGTGATCGCTCTTTGTTGAAGGGCTGATGGTGATTTCAAGTTGCAGAACAACAATGAAAGCGTTGTTTAATTTACTTAATCTTCCCATGTATTCATAGGGAATTTGTCTTATATACATTTACTCTATATTGGTTTATTTGTCCATTAAAAAGCATCTGAGAACTATCTTTTGGAGCAATAAATTACGTCGGATTTGACATGGAATACGCAGGTGTTGGATTAGACAAGTTTTACTGTCTTTCAAAAATAAAACCCAAAAATCAAATATTTTCCCAAATACTAGTATGGAAATTTAGACATTAATATTTAAAATGAATAACATTCAAATTAGCATAAACAGACAATTAAATCATTTTCTTGTCATTTAATATCTCAGTTGTCTGAAAAATTGAAAACTTACGGGCATAAAAAGTCAGGGGCTGCCATTTTTCTTCAAAATATTGAACATTTTGTGCTAACTTTAAGCTTTTTTTATATTCGAGGATAAATGAAACATACGGAACCGTATTAGCGCCACACAAACATTTTTTTTTTATTTTGCGTTATAACGCAAAGTTTGCGTTATTTCGCAAAATTTGCTTATAATGCAACGTTTGCGTTTTTTCGCAAAGTTTGCGTAATAACGCAAAGTTCATTTTAAATTGGTAGATATTGTATATTACCCAACGTATTCGAAATTTAGAGTCGTGTACGGGTCTACAGATAGAGTTTGATTTTCGGGCTAAAATTAAAGATGATGAGATATAATAGATTCAACATTCAAACAGAATAATTCGTTCATTTTGTTATCTTCTACGGATCCAAGATATTATTGAATCTTAATAATCTTTGACAAGCGATATATGTCACAAATTATGTGTTTAGGGCATGTTTTAAATTTCGTTTGTGTTTGCTTTGATATATTTTGTTTGCTTTGCTTTCTTGGTTTGGTTTGTGTTTGTTTTGTTATATATTTTGTTTGTTTTGCTTAGTTGATTTGTTGTTTTTTTTTTGCTTATTTTTTGTTTGTTTTGTTCGTTTTTGTTTTTGCATTTTTGTTTGTTTGTTTTTGTTTTTGCATTTTTTGTTTATGATTTGTCTTTGTCTTTTTTTGTTTTGTCTTTTTTTTAGTTTTGTCATTGAATCAAAATCATGGGAATTTAAATAAAAAAGTACATGACCATTAGAAATAAAAAAGTACATGACCATTGGAAATAAAAAAAGTACATGACCATTATATATATATATATATATGTGTGTGTGTGAAACAGTATTACTGTTTTTCCAACAAAGCCATTTATGAAAAAGTTATTTAAAAACGGGTTTCCAACTCCACCATCTTCTTCCATACTGCTTCTGTAAGTTCCTTTCTTCGATTTCTTTTTACGAATATTGCTTGCAAGTGAAGCACTCATAAATAGGTTTCTTTTTACGAATATTGCTTGCAAGTGAAGCACTCATAAATAATAAAGCGGAATTTCAAATAAATTATTCGCATTAATATATATTTAGATGATATCCTAAAAATAAATACAATACTATCAATATTTCGCTTAAAATATGACAGAAACAGAAACTTTGCATCAGTAGATTATCTTCTTCCGACTTTTGAGTAATTTGGAAATAATAATTATTTCCCACATGAAGTGTCATGCAGGAGACGCTTTACCTGTCGCAGTACCATGTGATTTTATGTGAACATTAAATCAAAAAAGATTACAGGAAACATCAACAACGGCTTAAAGTTACAATGACAATCCACAATCTGTACAGGAAAACAAATGTAGACGAATATGGTACAGCTGAACTTGGTAACGGCACTAACAAAAGTCAGCGGTATTGTTAAAGCGGCTTATGGGTTATTGGTTCTGCAAATTTTATTCTCAAATTTACCTAAACATTTTTATGTGAATTAGTAAACAAATCAAAATTGTGTTAGTTCATTGGCCATCCAATAAACAACAAACAAGTACCCTATATGCAAATAACTAATCCATCAGCAATGTATTTGACGTCTTTTCATTGGTTTGTTGGTTTGCGTAGATCATTCATCCATCACTCCCACCTCGAATTTCTTTGAAATTTGAGTGAAATTAACATTAAGATCTATGGAAAATATTTTTATTTGAACTTCGGTTATTACGGTAAATATACCAAGAGTAGCGGCAAAAAAATTGAAAAAAGTCTAACTTATCAAGAGGAGTACCATTACAATGAAGTACATAAAACATGAAGACAATACACACGAATACTGTCCGGACAAATGCTCGCAGTTACGATCTGTACAGGAAAACACAATTAAGACAAATGTAAACGAATATGGTACAGCTGAACTTGGTAACGGCACTAACAAAAGTCAGCGGTATTGTTAAAGCGGCTTATGGGTACCCAAACCTCCCCTTTCTCTGTCCGTTTCTTTCCCAATATAATAATGATACGAATGAAACCCAGTACAGGTAGTCTACTAACTCCATGGCCACAATCGTGAAAAGGAAAGGAAATAAGATAAAACGTAATTTTGAAGGACGGTTCAAGGTGTGCTCGCCATGTTCATGTTATTTGTCTTACATATAATGTCAAATGGATCAATAGAGTTGGATCTCGGTGTATAAATCTTCCTTGTACTATATCGCCAAACTGTAATAAAATTATTCTTTTTCTTGAACTAAAGGACACAATCTTGACTATCGTTCAAAACTGATTCGAAACATCTTTAATGTTTTATAACATATTTCTCCTTACTATTTGCATTTTTCAATTTTTTAGCAAATATCTTTCCTGGTATGGTGAGACTATTTTAAATCCCTAATTGGTGAATAAAAGGATATGGAGTAAATGCACATGAGACAAAGTCTAAATTTGATTTGGATGGACGCAATGTTCTTTCTTTTTATCATTTTTTATATAATCGCTTGTAGAAAGATTATCTCGTTATTATATCTTGTGCGATGGATATACTTATGTTTTTAGGGAGAAAAAATAATACGAATGTATTTATTCAGATTTATTGGTGTGTGTGTATGTGTGTGTGTATTTTTTGTTTTTTTTCATGCTCTATTCTTTTGCTTTTGTGCAAATTTATGCTCTAAAATCAAATTTTATCCGTACACATCCGTACACGACTCTAAATGTGGAATTTGATGGATTGAATACATTATCTACCAAACTTAAATAAACGTTGCGTTATAACGTAAACTTTGCGTTATAACGCAAATATTTGCGAAATAACGCAAACATTTGCGAAATAACGCAAACTTTGCGTTGAAACGCAAACTTTGCGTTATAACGCAAAATAATGAAAAAAAAGTTTGTGTGGCGCTAATACGAATACGCTTCCGTAGAAACAAGGTGAATGGATTATATTTAAAAAAATTAAAACTCCTTATTTACAAATTTGTCCAGGAATGATTAATGAACGTTATGTCATAATTATGTTAATCATTTTTGGATTAAGTTTTGAGAAAAATACACACAACAAATATTTTTTTTAACTTCTGAAATAATTCAGATTTCCTCGATTTTTTTCATCTCCCAAAATGATTATGCTAATAGTTTTGTTCATAGCTATAAATGATATTACTGATTGTTCGGAGTTCGCTTTTTTTTTTTTTAAGTTGTTGATTTCATATGTATTGGTTCTAGTGCTGCTGAAAAGGAATTAATTTCTGAGCTGGTCATACAACCCATTAAAAATTATTACAGTTTGAGTTAACATATGTGTTAAGGTCTCATGTTCATTTACTCCACATCCTTTCGTAAAACGCTAATAGTGTAATTGAATATTTGAATTTTTGTCCTAACAAGCGGTTTATGGATACGAATTTTGCCTAGTTCAAATAAATTAATTACAAGACCACTATCTTATTAAAGAAATGTTTCGCATATGTACATTTTTTTCTTGCATTAATTTCACATCAGGAGTAATTGTAAACAACAACTTCGTTAACTTAACAAAGATTTAAACTGAGCAACAATGCATGTGTTTTTGCTGTATTCATCACACCCTTTTTACTTTTATCTCACAGAGCTAGACTCAAGCCAACAAACCTATATTTCCTGTTTTATATGTGTGGCCATTAAACTAATCCAAAGTGATCTGCGACAAATAAATTATATAAATACAAAGATATTTGCACCCAGTTATAGATATAGAATTACATATTTATTGTTTCAACGTTTGAAAACTAATTTGAATTTATTAAGTACTATAACGTTATATCAGCAAGAAACTTGTGCATTGCAACAACATATTAAAAATCTTAAATCTAATGCATATTAGATTTGTTACTTTGAAAAAGCAATTTCAAACTTCAAAGATTTATTTCAAAAATACATTTTGCAGTACTACAATCACCCCATAGTAAATTGAAATGGGTAAACTGATCCAATAAATTTTTGAACTTGTGCTTCTTGATATACTTTGAGATATGGTTTTGAAAATGACTTATAAACATTTCCATGGAATTTTTTATTATGCCAACTTTTTTTCTTCATTCTAACACTTTTCCGATTTGTGAAGAAAAGCTATTCAATCTGTCAGAACCCTCTATATTATGTGAGGTTGCAGAGAAACGGCATATCAAAAACGGCTGATTGGATGGGTGATATTGGACATTACTAAAATAACTCAAAATGCAATTCTTGTTCGTGTCAACTAAAAATGTCATTTAGAGTTCCAATGTTATATTTTTACCAGTGCAAATGTAAAATTTGGCAGTGGAAAATAATTTAGGCATATTCAAGCAAAATGTTAATTTCGTTTCATTTGTATGATTGATTAACGATCATGTAAGTCAGAAATATACCTAATGATTCAAAACACAACATTGCGTCCTTATTTCAGCCATTTAGTGCATTAAATGAAATTTGGAATCAAAGTACGAAGTGAGAGTCATAATATTTATTCTTATAAATTTTATTCTGGTTTATAGTGTAAAGCTATTATTTGTTTTATTTAAAACATAATTAAAGCGTTATTATATAAGATTAATCGGATTGTAAGTAGAACTAAATATTATATTGGCCCTTAATCTAGAACTATTATTTTATTTTGTATTGTATGTCTCTAAACTATTGCTGGTATATTATGAGATAAACTATTGCCGGAGCAAAATTAGGTATATTATGAGCTATTATCGCTAATTTGCGAAATTTTCAATTGTTTCCGAGCGACGATAATTTTATTATCACTGCACTGCACTGATATGAACATATTATCGTCAATCTCTAAGGAACGTTAGCAACAGCGTATTGATATGACGTCGCGTGACGTTTCGTGACAGAAATAATCCCAAGAAAGCAAGCGCTATATTCAACCAAAAGTAATATGTTCAACTAAATTAAATATTTCATTGGAAAAGGAAACGTATATCCGGTATTTTTCAATAACAGAATTAGCGATAAAAATACTATTAGTAATTTGTTTTGCTCGGATGGATTTCTCAGCTGGCATTGCATCTCGTGCTGACGCACTCGATGCAATACAAGCAGAGAATTCCATTCTCGCAAAACAAATTACTAATAGTATATATTTATAGCTCATAATATACTTTATTTGGCTCCGGCAAATAGTTTGGACATACAATACAAAAATATTCATCCTAGAACCATGATTCTACTCGACATCAACGATTTTTCTCCGCTTTGCGACTGGAAATTTTTGTGTCTCGGATAATCTTGCTATACTTTCATAGAACGTAAACTACAATATAATATGAATTTAAAAAAAAGTTTTAGTTCCAGGAATAGTTCGTACAGGAAAAGTTTAATAACAAAAACCTTTTTTGTATGAAACTATAGCATGATTATAGCAAGATTATGATACTCTGAGATATAACAATTTCCAGTCGCAAAGCGCAGAATAATTTTTGATGTCGATTAGAACTATAAGCTTGCAGTTGTTGAACTAAAAAGAAATCTATGAAAAATGATATGAAAATGAGGTTGAAATTTGTTGTACGTAACGCGATTTAAGGTAGCACAACAGTCTTTTGAAGGAAATGTTCAGTACCTGCCTGTAACTTTGTCAATGACAAAGGAGGTATCAAATAAAGAAAAAAAATGATCGAATTGACTCCTCTTGCTCATTTCAATATCGTTTTTACTATGTATAAGTGCCCACATTTCCATATTTGGCACAAAACTGGAATTTATGAGTATATTTCTAAATCCCAAAACAACGCTTACATCTTTATAAGGAGCTGAACTTTTATAACTTTATCTAAGAGAACCATTCAAATGCAACAAAACCTTGTCTCAGATTTTGAATTTATGATCTGGTTTGAAAATTAATTTGAATTTAATTTTGAGAAAGTTTCATTTTTCAAAATCTAAGGTTTATTTCATTTTAAACCAGACCTTTTATAAAAAAATCTAAAACAGGTTTTTTAGCAATTGAAAGGAAACAAAATTCAAGTACCTGTAAACATGTTAAATGCATTTTACAGTGGAATATCTGTCTAAAACGACATACCGTTGGACCATAAAAACGTATCAGATTATACAGGATGTCGGAATTCTCAGGTTTACAATCAACATGATGAGGATGAGTGTCCTGTGATCGTTTATATGTTGTATTGTATATTGGTCCCATTCTCTTGGCAACGGATAACAGTGTTTGTAATAGTACTTTGCCCGATATGTTATGCTTTTTGACGACACCGCATCCATGATAAAATGGGTACACGGATGTAGCGTTCTTCAACATTTAGCAAAAGATTTCCTCTCAAACCGGTGGTAGGACCCATTTTGAACTTACTATAAGGTAGGAAGGTTCGCTCTTTGTTGAGGGCCTCATGGTGACTTCAAGATGCAGAACTAAAATTAAAACGTTATTCCAGTTTCTTAATCATTCCACGTATTTGTAGGGATTTTGTCCCATGTACAATTACTCCTTATTCCTTTATTCGTTCATTTACAAGGTTAATCTAAATTTTTGTAAATTTTGTTGAAAACTAAGGAGTATTTCCCTCACGCAAAGCTCTGTCCTTAGCTGATTTTTGCTTTACATTTAGATCATTTTGGTTATTTGTTCTCTATCAGTTTTTAAATATCTTTGAGTTTATGGTCTTCCAAACGTTTAGATTTTATCTGCACTGAAGAGTCATAAGTTGTAAAAATGCGCCTTTGCAGAAAATAAAAAAAACAGTAACTTCGGTATTTAGTTAATAATTTACGGTAGAGTTTGTCTCTCGTGCAGTGTGGAGTCCGTAAAATGATTCCCCGTGCTTTTAATTTTGTCAGTTATGGTGTTCTTGTTCATGTGAGAATTTCTCATATGAATGAACTATCAAACTTCAATATTTCGCTTTCTTGTTTTGTAAAAAAATGCTTTTTTCTTGACATCTGTATATGAATTGCCCACATTTCCCGATTTTACTCGCTAAGTTTTCTTACAATCAACTCGATGAGTGCCCTGTGATCGTTTACATGTTTATTTTTTATTGTCCCTTTGTCGGGCAACGGATGACAGTGTTTGTAAGAGTACTTTGCCCGGTTTGTCATGCATATTAACGACCCCGCATCCATGACAAAATGGATACATGGATGTAGCTTTGTTCAACATTTAGCTAGTAAATTCCATTTTGATCGGGGCTAGGGGCCGTCTTGAATTTACTATGAGGTAGAAGAGTGTTCGCTCTTTGTTGAAGGCTTCATGGTGACTTCAAGATGCGGAACAACGTTGTTCCGTTTGCTTAATCTTTCCATGTATCTATAGGGTTTTGTCCCATGTAAATTTACTCCACATTCCTTTATTTGTTTATTAAAAAGCATTTAAATACTAACTTTGGGACCAATAAATTACGTCGGATTTGACATGATGTTGATCATCATACAAAGATATGACGTGTCAGTGTCATAAATGAAAGCGTACATTTTCAGCTAGATTCACGTCTTCCAAGCTTGACATTTTCTTAGATTTACTCACTTACAGTTTGACGGGTGCTGTTAACAGAGCAGGACATGCTTACCCTTCAGGAGCACCTGATGTCACTCTCAGTTTCACGGAAGTTCACACTGTGAGTGCCTTTGTTTTGAATGGTGTGATTCTTATTTCTGTGCGTTGCATCCGTCTAACGTAATTGTTTTCTGTGTCCTCATTTTGGCCATGTCTTTAGACTTCGATTTTTGTAAATACCGCTCCTTTTTCGGTATTCTACTGCCGTTGTTGGAATACACGGGTGTCTGATTAGACACTGTGTTTCAAAATAATAACCCAAAAAACAAACATTTTGCCAAATATGGAAATTTATACATTAATACTTGAAAGTAATAACATTAAAATTAGCATTAACAGACAATTTAATCATTTTCCTTTCATTTGATACCTCATTTGTCATGTTGTTTCTTTATTGATAACATAGTAAGTGAGAACCAAACCGTCAATCCAAAACGAATAATCCAAGAACAATGGCAACATCGGAAACAACAAGGAAACAGAGACACAACATGAGTACTGCAAAGAAAAGAAAAATGAAGACACACAAACACACAAAGATGAACAACACGAACCCGATAAAAAATCCATGGGTAACACAGTTACGGGGATACAAAGTCAGGGAATGACATTTTTCTTCAAAAGACTGAAAATTTTGTGCAACCTTAAAATTTGTCAGTCTTATTGAAACAACGGCAGTAGAATACCGAAGGAACAAAGCACAAGATAACACAAATCAAAGTCCAGAGACAAGGCAAAAGCAAGAACACCAAAAGACGGAAGACCAAAGACACCACATGCCCACAAAACACACGAACNTTACATATACAACACAAAAAACTAAAGCACTAACAGTGTGAACTCTCAAAAACAAGAGTGACACCAGGTGCCCCGGAAGGGTAAGCATGTCCTGCTCTGTGCACAGCACCCGTCACACTGTCAGGTGGTCGATCCAGGGTAAAGTCAAACCGGTAATGTCAAATCAGGGAAGACGCGAATCTAGCCGAAAATGTCAGTTTTTATTTGTGACACTGACATTTCATATTATCTATGATGTCGTGGTGACGGCCATAGAATTTCTGAAGGGAGGCTGAACATATCCCTGACTCAGCAGTTTTTGTGACAGTGCTTTTGCTCTTTCCACAAAGTCACTGTATGTACTGCACGCTCTACAGTAACGAATTAATTGTGAAATATATACTCCATATGCTGGGGATGCAGGTATATTGCTGCAGAGAAAGGGAAAGTTCACAATTGGAAAGTCAAAATCATCACGTTTGTCATATAATCTGGATTTCAGACGTCCATGTTCGTCAATGTATAACAAAAGGTCAAGGTATGAAGCAGAATCGGGTGTATCGGTAGTCTCTTTAATTTCAAGTTCATTGGGGTAGATACGATGTAAATATTCTTTAAATCTAGGGTTTTTAAGAGAAAGTACATCGTCTATATATCTAAAGCTGAAATTAAAAGTCTGGGCTAGTTGTTTTTGCTTCTATAAATTAGACAAAATAAGAAAGTTTGTATTGCTGTTGTGCATGGAGAACAACAAAATAAAAATGGCCAATAAAACTTAAATCTAAAAAATATATATACAAGAAAGAAAAGGCCCAAATTTTCGGAGTTAACTCCTTTAGCGAGGGTGAAAAAAGAAGAACAGGACATCACCGTGGACCAGAGACACGTCTCACTTCTGTCGTCTCCAACTAAAACTGGTCCACGGTGATGTCCTGCTATATGACATTAAGCTGTCTCGCAACATATATTTTTATTTTGTTTTTGTTTCTGTTGTATCAGCCCTTGTTAAAACTTTGCTTCATACGAAAAAAGGAAAAGGTCAGCTAAAAGTGGCGCACAATTTGTTCCCATGAATTGACACGAATGGCATTGACTAATTATTGTTGTAACTGGGAAGTCCCCGAAAAGTCATCACAGTGCCATTTAATTTGCCAGAAAATAGTCTTCGAACATATTGTCGGGATTGTCGTTGGAAACAGCAAATGAAAACTTCGTCTACATTTTAGAATAAACGAAACAAGGCGAACGGATAAAAAAGGGAAAAGAAAGAAAAAAAAAAACTATAACTCCTTTTTTGCAAATTCATCCAGAATTAGTGGATGAACGTCATTATGTCATAAATACTTTAATCAATTTGGAATTAAGTTTAGTATCATAGTTTCGAGAGAAAAAACACAAAAAATATATTTTTAACTCTTAAATAATTCAGATTTCATCATTTTATTTTTTCATCTCCAAAAATGATTATGCCGGTAGTTTTGTCCTTAGCTATATTTGATATTACTGATTATTCGGAGTTCGTTTGGTTTTATGCATGTTCTAATTTTTTGAAATTGTTGATTTCCTATTTTTTGCTTCTAGTGCTGCTGATGAGGAATTAATTTCCCAGCTGGCCGTACAGCCCATTAAAATTTAGTGCAGTTGGAGTTAACATATATGGTATGGTCTCACGTTCATTTACTATTGTAATTGAATATATGAAAATTGTTCATAATAAGTGGTCAATGAATACACATATAAAACAGGAAATATTGATTTGTTGGTTTGATTTTAGCTCTTTGAGATATTTGTAACAGGATACATTATAAGGGTGTGATGCAAATAACACATGCATTGTTGATCAGTTTTAATCTTTGTTAAGTTAACGAAGTTTTTGTTTACAATTACTTCAAGTGAAATTAATGCTAGAAAAAAATGTCCATTTGTGAAACATTTCTTTAATAAGGTAGTGATCTTGAAGTAATTACATCTATTTGAACTAGGCAAAATTCATATGTTTATTAAATTACAGAGAAAGGTGGTAGAGAAAAGGGAGGCTTTTGCACTCTAAAACTGGTGTAACCATGCCGCTAACACATCTAAATCTAGGTAGATATACCGACTGCCACTAGTTCCTATCGTAGTTTACGTTTGTCTTTTGTGTTTTATTATGCGGTTCTCTTGCAGATTGCTGCCTGTGATTGTATTTTTCAGTCACTGTAGGTGTTTCGTGCTATCTTTTCATTTACAACATTTGCAAAACAACCGTGCATTAAACGCCAAGCTTGTACAATTAAATCAATGCCAAGTGATCTGCGACAAATAAATTATTTCAATACGAAGATATTCGCACCCAGTCATAGATATACAAATACATATTTATTGTATCAACGTTTGAAAACTAATTCGAATTTATCAAGAACTATAACGTCATATCAGCAAAAAAACTTGTGCAATGCAACAACATACTAAAAATGTTAAATCAAATGCATATTAGATTTGTTACTTTGAAAAAGCAATATTAAACTTAATAGATCTTTTACAAAAATACGTTTTGCAGCACTACAGTCACCCTCAAAGTTAATTGGGGACAACTGATTCGATAAATTTTTAAAACATGTACTTCTTGAATTAATACATACAGTTTAATGTTATATGGTTTTGACAATGACTTATACCCCAACATTTCCATAGAATGTTTTATTATGCCATAGTATTTTCTCAATTCTAACATTTTTCCGATTTGTGAAGCAAAGCTACTCAATATGTCGTAACATAATCACATGACCCTATATACACAGAAACGGCATATCAAAAACGGCTGATTGGATGGGTGATATTGGACATTACTAAAATAACTCAATATGCAATTCTTGTTCCTGTTACCTAAATAGGTCATTTAGAGTTTCCAATGTTATATTATTACCAGTACAAATGTAAAATATTAAATAAATACACTACAGCAATGACAAAGTGTTTCAATTAATGTGCATCAATTAAATTATTAATATAATAATTGTAGCCTGTTGAAGTAGGTCAATATGATATTAAATGTATATCAACCTCCAGCTTCGCTGTCGGTCAATATGCATCTCTCACAGATTTCTTCATCAACGACATAGTCATACAATCATTTCTAAAGATAAAATAGTTCTTTCTTGTTCAATGTCATTCCGATTTTGTCTTTTAATACTTTTGTTTTTTGTTTTTGTTTTTGTTTGCTTTTTGGGTTTTTTGTTTGTTTTTTTTTCTGTTTAAGTCTTTGTTTGTTTGTTTTTTTTGTTTGTTTTTGATTTTGTTTTTGTTTTTTTTTCGTTTCTGCCTTTTTTGCATACGTGGAGTAAATGTTTACTTCGTAGAAGAATAAATTGTAAAAGTAAATTATGAATGTAACAGATTAAAAATGTAAGTTTTCTCTAAAGTTATTTTTCATTTAACAATAAAATTTAAAAAAGTTGAGTATATTTGGGTATCGTATATACAACGTGACAAATAAACAAAAAACAACCCCTTTCTATACTTTCTGTAAAAGAAAATAACATTTTTATTTATTTTTATTTTTTTGAGGGAAACACAAACACTATATATATACAGATGGTAGTAGAAAAGAACAGTTTTTACATGTCTATAGCACACTTAATTTAAGGATATTTTAGTCCTCTGGGGATGCATATTACAAATATTGTTTAAATGTTTTTGCCGGTGGTAAAGGTATTTTGGATTGAGGGGTGGGTGAAATTTACTGAAAAATTGAAAATGATAAACATTAGTTTACAATGCATTTATTTGTTACTTTTTTTAGTTAAAAGCTGTGTGTTCTTTCCTCATCTGTGTAGCAGTATGTATACTCCATTTATTATTTTTCATTTACTGTTGACATTTTACTTTGGATTTAGTTATTTGGATAAAACATGACATCATTAAAAATAGTCTCTCTTAATTGCAGAGGTCTTTCATCGGACAAAATAAAACGACATGACATTTTTGACCGTTGTCGTAATAATTATGATGTTACAATATTAGTTGATACTCACTGTAGTGAAAATAATGAGAAACTATGGTTACAGGAGTGGGGCTACAAGGGACATTTTTGCTCTCATTCCAGCATGAAGAGAGGTATTGCTATATTATTTAAAAACAGTTTTGAGTATAAAGTATATGGGGAGTTAAAAGATAAGGGAGGTAACTTTCTTATTTTGGATATGGCAATAAATGATTTTAGATTTTCACTTGTGGCTTTGTATGGTCCAAACAATGATGATCCTTGTTTTTATGAAAGTCTTATGGATCATGTTTAAAAATTCGAAAATACTTCAATTATAGCTGTGGGAGATTGGAATATAGTTCATGATTTTAATATTGACACCAAAAATTATAAACATGAAAACAATACAAAGGCGCAAAAAAAAACTTTATGAGGTCATGTCTGTATTAGACCTGCAAGACATTTGGAGACAGAGACACCCTGATGTACACCGCTTTACGTGGAGAGGTCCACATGGTAAACTTAGTCGACTCGACTACTTTTTAATATCTTCAGACATAGAGTCCTTTATTTCTTTTTGTGACATTGGTTTGAGTTATAGATCTGATCATTGTCCTGTTGTATTAGAGCTTAAGTTAAATAGTCAGGAGCGGGGCCGTGGTACTTGGAAATTCAATAACAGTCTCCTTAGGGATAAAGATTACGTACAGGAAGTTAAAAAAGTCATTAATGAGATCATTTCTGAATATTCTATTACAAACAATGATGAAACTGCTGATATTGAATTTTCAATAAGCCATCAACTTCTCTGGGACATGATTAAGATGAAGATAAGGGGGATGACCATTTCATATACTTCACATTTGAAAAGGGAAAGGGAGGAAAAGGAGAATAGATTGGAGGTGCTGTTAAAACAAAAACAATCAGAATATGATTTGGATACTGATAATACTCAGGTTTATGATGAAATAAGGGAGATTGAAAAAAAAACTTCAAGAAAGCAGAGAATATAAAATTCAAGGAGTTATAGCAAGGGAAAAAGCAAAATGGAGAGCAGAAGGGGAGAAAAGCTCTAGATATTTCTGTAATTTAGAAAAACGTCACTACATAGAAAAAATGATTCCAAAACTTATCTCTGATGATAATTCAGAAATTACCGATATAAAATCTATTGTTTCAGAACAGGTTAAATTTTATAAAAAATTGTACAGCACCTCCAATCCCCATNTTTTGTCAGTTTGATATTCGTTTGACATTCGTTTGACATTTGTTCCCGAACTATTTATGCGACTGCGATGAATATCGAATGAATATCAAACTGAAATTGTTTCAGTTCGATATTCCCTTGACATTCGTTTCCGGACTATTTATGCAACTGGGATGAATATCGAATGAATATCAAACTGAAATTGTTTCAGTTCGATATTCGTTTGACATTCGTTTCCGGACTATTCATGCGGTATACAACGATTTGAATATCAAATGAAAATAAAACTCGGATATTTGTCAGTTAGATATTCGTTTGACATTCGTTTTCTGTTTATTCATTGAATGTGCGACGTAGATGAATATCAAATGAATATCAAACTGGGTTTTTTTATCAGTTCGATATTCGTTTACAAATCGTTTTCGGGTCATCCATTGAATGTACAACGTAGATGAATGTCAAATGAATATCAAACTGAATTTTTTTCAGTTCGATATTCGTTTGAAATTCGTTTTCGGGTAATTCATTGAATATACAACGTAGATGAATATCAAATGAATATCAAACTGAAATTTTTGTCAGGTCGATATTCGTTTGACATTCGTTCCCGAACTATTTATGCGACTGCGATGAATATCGAATGAATATCAAACTGAAATTGTTTCAGTTCGATATTCGTTTGACATTCGTTTCCGGACTATTTATGCAACT
>MJUU01046965.1:65416-95038 GCA_002080025.1 Modiolus philippinarum | reverse complement strand
GAAAAATATAAAAAAAAAACAACTACCAACGATTATTAAATTGCTTTGAAAAGAAAAAAAAACAGATAAATCTAACAAAAACAACTCATTGTGTACGAAAATATAACTTATTTGTTTTGAGAACAGATCTGTCCAGGTACTGAAAAACAGAGTACCAAAATGTCTAGCAAGCTGATTACCGAAATGTCCAGGTACCGATAGACGACTTTCCACTACGTGAATGTGTAAGCGTATATTCATTCCTGGTGTATATCTTCCAGATAATGTTCATTTCTACTCACAAGGAATAAATATACTAGTGCACTTTATTCCGTCGGATATAATTCCCTAGGGTATTTTGGTTGCGGATTAAATACCCTAGGGTAGTTTTGTATTCCGGAATGAATGTTTGTGGTGGAATAAATACACTGTTACAAATGTTCCCGGAAAATTTTGACGTCACAATATAGATTTTCCAACGTCACAATGTTTAGTGACACAATTTGCGGCGATTGACCCCAGGTCAACCGGCGCAATTCATTCATAAAAAAAAGTAAGAAGGTGGTCTATTGTCTTGATACCTATGAAAGGATACAAATGTATCCTATTGGACTATGTATTTTACAAGAAAATTCATCAACTTAGTATTCGTATATCGTGTCTATGACGAAATTCTGTAGTAATTAGTGCCAGCTTTAATGTTAAAGTTTAGTTAATTTCGCCTGGGAGACATTACGCATTGCGCAAAAATTTTACGGGAAAATTATTAAATGTAGCACGATATGTATTTTATTTCCTCAACCGATAACGAACATAAGATAAATGGGCTATCAAAAATACATGCGTATATTTATTCAACAAATTTAAATTGATAAATTGAATTAATTATGGTCTTTTTTTTGTAAAATGTTCTTTATACCTTTGTCGGTCTTCTAACACGAGGGAATATGGTGGAAAAGAACAATTTTTGTTATACAAGTTGTGATTGGTTATCATTTTTGGTCAATGAAAGAAGCAATCCAATCAAAAATATTGTTACGGCGACCTGACGGTTATTGGCGGGATATTTCGTCTGCAAACATAATTTTCCACATCTCAATAGAAAGGAAGATGTCTATCGTCTTCGACTAATAGATTTATCGTTAAAATATGAACATTATCAGTTACTATTTCAGTAAAAAGAAAGTGCTTAGACAATGGAAACGACAAAATGCCAAACTCGCAAGGGGAAGTAACCGTAAATATTCTCAGTTATCTCCCTTCTAAGTGACGAGCGAGTGGAAAAACATGGGAAAAAGAAAACCACAAATGCAGCGCTCAAGTGCACAAGATAGTGAAAGACACTTGAAGCAAAAAATCGATAAAGGTGCATTTAGTTATATTGAAATCCGATTGTCCTGTACAGCAGTTTCATTTGAAAATGTGACCCATTTTTGCGTTTCAGCACTATCCATTATGTAATAGCCAAATAGGGCCTGTGCTCGCGATGACGTCACTGGCTTCCAATTTACATGTGCTTTCTAAGAAATTTTAGTCACTAATTAGATTCATTAAATGCCATTTTCAATTTATCAACAAAAAACTGTGTAGCTGGTAACCTTGTACGATCCCCTTGTTTGTTTAAAGGATAAGCTTTACCTTATATATATTGATATTGCTGATTATTCGGATTTCGTTTGGTTTTATGCATTTTAACATTTTTTGAAATTATGGATTTCCTTTGTTTGGATTCTAGGGCTGCTGATGAGGAATAAATTTCCGAAATGGCCATACAGCTCATTTAAATTATTGCAGTTAGAGTTAACATATGTGTTATGGTCTCATGTTCATTTACTCCATATCCTTTCGTAAAATATTGAACTTTAGCCTTTAGGTAAGTCTCTCCTCTGTCAGGAGCACTGTCATATAATCTAATATTAAAGGATATGAATGCCCTTTACTGTTAATCGTGAAATGGCATTTTTATGCTACCTTTGCAACAACAACATCTTAATCAAATTCTTATCGTTAGTTGCAAAAATTATTAATGGAACTTGTGAAAGGGCTTGAACATCATATGACTGAAATTGTTACCATTAACTGTCAAAAGAGTATCCCTATTCACACCCTCATATAAGACATTAAGAGGAACATTTAACAACATATGCTCCAGCCCAGGCATAATACTGCTGCCAACCTTCCCGCTTTTGGGGGGTTTGAGAGAAAACCCCCATGGAGGCTCACAAAAAAAAAAAATTATAAAAAGTTGAAATTCCAAATAAAAGATGCTTGATGACAATTAAACATCAAAGGAAGAGTTCAATGTAATGATGAAACACATTAATTGTTGAATTTGTACTCTTTTACAGGATAAAATAGAAATGTTCAACATTTTTTCACTTCATACATTATCATGATTATTAAAGTATTTGTAAACCATCTCAACTTTCAGACTTTTGAAAATTTGTTTTTGCACAATAAAAAATACTTGCAGGTGATTTATAAAAAGTAAATTGGAAGAAAAAATATCAAAATTGTGATGTTCAACATGCATTTTACAGATCCAAAATTAGACCTGTCATAAAAGAGTTATTACAGTTTAAAAATTCTATACTGTCACTTTACAATTGTATCCATATTGCATCGCAGACTGTTTCAATTTTGCCATCCAAAAATGAGATTTTATGATGTCTCTTAAAATTGATTTATAGTGAATAAGCCATGACTAAGAGAAGTCTGTAACTCACTCAATATGTACATGTATTGTCAAAGCATTGTCTCCAGTCCAGATTAGGCTGTTATTTGTAAAATCTTAAGGGTATTCCTTTAAATGTTGTTGGTATAGTATGGAGTGTTCGGTTTTTAGATATGTTGCATATCAACCATTCTATTATCATGACCCTGTCAGTTGAAATGTACTATGAAGAAAAACAAGTGCTTCAGTTTGAAAAACCAAATGCTTCAAAATTATATATTGCAATTGGGTTATTTTAGCATGTGTAAAGGGGTACATATAAAGATGAAGTTTATATGTCTACCACTAGCAGTATAAACCTTTTAAGCCCAGTGCTTGATACTAAAATGTAATGTATCATATACAATAGGTCTACCAGAATGTAAACCTGCTTAGCCCTCAGACCATTGTCAAAGACCAAGTCACTATATTATGTCCTTACAGAATAAATAATACCCCCACTCGATAGAGAGTGGATTATACTGGATTCATCTTGTCCGTCTGTGCGTTCGTCTGAACATTCTTTGACATTTTTCTCAGCTTCTTCAAGAGCAATTGATTTCAAAACTGGTACATTTGTATGCAGGCTCTATATGGTTAGTTGTAAGGAAAGTCTTATTTTGAGTCCTATCAGATGTGTACTTCCTGTTTGACAAAATGAATTTTTCTCAGCTTCTTCAAGAAGGATTCATTTCAAAATTGGTATGCAGCCTTTATATGGTTATTCGTAAGGAACCTCCTATTTTGAGTCCCTTCAGATGTGTACTTCCTGTTTGACAAAATGTGGACTTAGTTACAAAATGTAGTGAAAACAGGAATTTTTCGTCACAATTTTCTCAGCTTCTACAAGAGAGATTCATTTCTAAATTAGTATGCAGCCTCTCTATGGTTAGAACGTCCCATTTTGAGTCCCTTCTGATGCTTATTTCTGTTTGACGAAACTGGGACATAAAAAAAAAAATAAAATGAAAACATGTATTTTTGATCCAGGGTTTAATGAGTGGGCGTATACCTGGTTGCCATTTCATGACAGCTCTTGTTTAGCATAGACATTTGGTCTATGCAATTGTAACGTGGTAAGGGTAGGGGCGACGTGTATGTTGTTCGTTCCAGGTTATACCTGGGATTCAAGTTGTCCTATTCGGGAATATAATGTACAAAGGCAAATAAATAAATAAAAACACAGTAACACAAGGAACTAAAATATATACAGGAGCTCTAAGCCTCTTTGCTACATAAATACTAAACACTACGGAACTATATATTTACAACGTTATATTACAATTTGACAGACACTATGTCACTCTGTCAACTGGTACAGTCTGTCTGCCTATAGGGACGCACTGTATCTGTCCAACTTGTACCAAGGTACACGTTGTACCAATCAAAATGGCAGATACAGTTTGTCCTCCTCAATCAGGCACAACTTGTACTTCACTGCAGACCAACTGATCTTTTGTAAATGGCTATTTCTTATCTGTAGTAACCTACCATCAAGGAAGACTTGCCTCCGGTTCCTCTTCAAAGAAATGAACACTGATCAATTGGGGCATCGCCTTTTATACTCCTCAATCAGCTGTTGACCCAAGTATTCTGTAACCACTAAGGGGGTGATCCCTTAATTTTCCCCTATCCAATACCCTAAGGACTTCTACAAAACACCCCTTACATAGATAGACTTGTCCATTTGAAATTCCCGCCTGACTACCGTTGCTAACAACGCATCCAGGTAAATATCTTTATCACTGAAGCGTTTTACAGTACCAGATTCCATAAAAAGATCAAAGCTCTGTCGTAATCCATTATGATGCGGGCAACTCAAAATAAATATTTACTACACAATATAATGACAATTGTCTATAGGTCTACCATTCATTTCACACAGTGTAAGCCACACCTTTATGGCCAAGATGCTATTGTATGACGTCAACAATCTGTCCATATTTGATAAAAAATTAAATATTGAAGTTATGTTCAGTTACATGTATTTACTGAAATAATTAAATCAGTTGATATAAATTCTTGCAATCCTTTTAATACTCAATACCAAGATATTCATTTTAATATTCAATTGTGTTCTATTTCTTTCATGTTAATTTCATTTTCACAGCAGTTAACAGGTATCCTACTGATAGGGCCAAAAAAAAAAATGTGTTTTTACGGTAGTCCGACCGACCTTATTTTTTAGATGCCGACCCTAGAACTTTTTATTGATTCTCATAAAAAAAGTTCAACATCAACCTTCCCTATTTTGATACAGACCTCTGTAAATTGATAAGTTTATCTGGTAACATACTTTCGCTGGTACGGAAAGTTAATAAAATAGACATTTAAACTTTTTATTTGGTTCAAAAGACATTCAAATAGACAAAAATCAAGAAATATGCCAAGTTTTTTCCAAAGCACAATATGCAAATGGCAGGACTTCCGGTTTGTAGGATTAATTTCGGAACGGACTTGGGAATGACCCGAAATTTTTCCGGATTTCGTTGACGATGCCCGAAAAAAAAAAAAAAAAAGATTCCCGACCTATCGACCCTAATTTTGTTCAGCAGACTACAGTAAACACACATATTTTTCTTTTTGGCCTAGAAACAGTGAGGTTCCATACAGGGGAATTGTTGTTAGATATTTTAAGACATTCAAAATAAAGTTACTTATATTAAAATTTCAGTATGAAGACAATATACATGTAGACAGTAGTGTCTTCATAGTGTTCCAGCTAGAAATTAAATATATAGGGGAACAAAAGAAGTGCAGTCAAATTTGAATTATTAAAGGGCACTTTTATGCGTGACGTCAAATTCTGAGTGCTAAAAAAGGCATTTTAAGCCTCACTTTGTGTACCAAGGATAACTTGTATAAAAGGTTTTTTCCAGTTTTTAAAATTCCACTTTTAAGCAAAACCTGTTCATGTCATGTTTGTAGGAATATTAAGATACTTCAGATCAAGAAGAGATACTTTTATTTGTCTGTACTAGTAGAAACCGGTGAATGAGGGTTATGAATGGCTCCGTAACTCAGAATGGAGCAATATAAAATTTTAGACAGAGCTATATTTACTGGAATCATTTGCAAAATAAAAAAGGTTGAAAAAACATGATTGAGAACTATTTAATATACATGTAATAGTATTTTAAATCATGAGAAATGTTTGACGTTCATGTGATACTTGTATTATACAATTATGGTCTTTTGTAAAGGTCTTTTTAAACCGATATGGAGCTTCAGTCGATAAAATTGATATCTAGTGGTCTATTTAAACCAATATCAACCGATACAAAAGACCTGAATTGTTTTATTATATAATTAAAAAGAAAATATATCTTAATAATAATCTGTTAAAATCAAATTCATCAGTGACTTCACAAAAGTTGAAAATTTTTGATCAAAAACAAAATTCAAGAGAACCGACTTTGAATGTGTGTAAATTAGACAAAAGTTTGCTAACCGAAGACTTATTTGCCTTTTTTGGGCATTTTGGTAATATTTGATTTCCAATGACACCTTCTGACATCAACGTTGTACATAATGTACCGATTCAGAAATTCTGTACTCGCGAAATATGTCTTGACCAATCAGCAAAGTCATGAACAATTACAATCCCAGAATGCTGTAGAATTTCTGAATTGGTCCATTGTGCACTGTGCTTTGTGACTGACAGTGTATATGTTTATTGTAAGTGGTAAAGGGTTATTTTTGTTATTTTTCAGGGTTTCGTTGATTGATTAATGCCCTTATTTCACTGTGTTTCTTTCATGCAAGCCAAATTCTTACTTTTCGTTCATCGACTTAAATTTCTTTTTTTTAGACCTTCATCCTTGATGTAACATTATCTACACCATGTACATAGGATATATAATCCAAAATGCTTATAATAACAGATGTGACACACATGCATACTGTGAAAATGTCATCTACATCAAGGACGTATATTTAGATCTAAATATACGTCCTTGTCTACATCTAGTGCATGATTTTGTCTCAACAATTAACCATATCACATGTATACATGTATTTTCATCATTTATTGTACCAAAAAGTATTGACTGACCTGTCTCGGCCTACTGATCCCAAATAATTGATGTGAATTGGCCGCCCGGTCAAGAGAAGCAATTGTAAGTTTGAAAACTTTGACAAAAAACAAACAATTACTTTCTTAAAGATTGGGCTGACCAATTTTTGTCTTGCTCGCGACGAAAGGCGCGGAATACGAGACATATGCGTACAAAGTATGATGACGGCGGTGGCATAAACTTTCATGTTGAGCTTTTGTGATTAGGTCATTTTCTCAGTAACTATAAATGGTAGGTCAATAATATTTGGTATATAGGTTGGTCTTGAGTAGTACATGACAATTTGTCTGTGACCTCAATTTCAGGGTCCAATGAACTTGTGAAGTTTTTGTGCTTAGTTTAGTTTCTCAGTAACTGTAAGTGGTAGGTCAATGATATTTAGTATGTAGGTCGGTCTTAGGTAGTACATGACAGTCTGTCATATGGCTTTTGTTCTTGACCTCAATTTTACAGTCTAGTGAGCATGTTAAGTTTTTGTGATTAGGTCATTTTCTCAGTAACTATAAGTGGTAGGTCAATGATATTTGCTGTATAGGTTTGTCTTGAGTAGTACATGACAGTCTGCTATATGACTTGTCTGTGACCTCAATTTCACGGTCCAATGAACATGTTAAGTTTTTTGTGCTTAGTTTAGTTTTTCAGTAACTATAAGTGGTAGGTCAATGATATATGGTATGTAGGTTGGTCTTAGGTAGTTCATGCCAGTCTTTCATATGACTTTTGTCCTTGACCTCAATTTCATGGTCTAGTGAGCATGTTAAGTTTTTGTGATTAGGTCATTTTCTCACTAACTATATGTGGTAGGTCAATGATTTTTTGTTTATATGTTGGTCTTGCATAGTACATGACAGTCTGATGTATGGCTTTTGTCTGTGACCTCAATTTCATGGTCCAGTGATCATGTTAAGTTTCCTAGTATCTATTAATGTAAGGTCAAAAATATTTGGCATGTGGGTTTGTCTTAGATGGAAGATGACAGCCTGCTATTTGGCTTTAGCCCTTGACCTCATTTTCATGGTCCAGTGAACATGTTTGGTTTTTCAGTATCTATCAGTGGTAGGTCATTAATATTTGGAATTTTGTTTTTGGGTGATATGTGACAGTCTGCTATATTGCTTTTGTCAGTTAATCTAATTTCACAGTCCAATGAACATGTTAAGTTTTCTGATTTAGGCAGTGTGAGTTTTCACATCAATTTTGCGATCAAGCAGGGACAGGCGAGACATCAATTTGGGTCCACACTTGTTACTTCAAATTTTTAACAATAGGGTACCCCCTTTGTGCGGAGTTAATCTCCTACAGTATTTGAGACAGGAAGTTTTTATTTTGCAGATCATTTGTACATATATCAAAGGTGTGCATGGTACATTGATTTTGATTTTTGATAATTTATATAAAAAATATCAGTTGTTGAACTTAGTCATTTTTACGTCAAATATTTACCAATAGTGTGTCCCATTTGTCTAGAACAAATCTCCTACAGTTTAATAGACAGTAAGTTTTTATAATGCAGATCCCTTGTACCTGTGTCAGAGTACTTATATTTTCCTCTTTTATTAAAATCGAAGTTGCTGAACTTTCAGAAATAGGCTACTTTGATGGAAGGCTTTACAGTGAAAATTAATGAAAATTATAAGTACATTTCAAATATTCAGGGTCAACCCATGTGTAGGATATACTGTCCATGTAAAAGAAAACCTGGTTTGCTGTCATTGACACCTTTCCTCTTGTCTTTAAATGCCCTAATCAATTATGACAAGTTGAGACTAGTCTCAATGGATGTACAAGTTACATTTACTACAAAGTATGAAATACACAATAATTTATCCATTAAAAAAAGAAAAAAATGTGAGATCACCTTAATAATGATGAAATACTATCTTACTATTTAGTATTTTGACTTAGGAAAACTAAATAGATGTGTTTTGCTGAAATTGTTTACTTTTAATAAAGACCCAACTTTGATGGGTTTCTTTCCCCAACACCTACATGTGTAATTACATGTGCTAAATCTGATAAAATTTGCAAGAATTATTCATTTTTCCATGACAAAAATGCACAAAAACATTCATTTCAATAATTTAAAGACCTATCAGCTGAAGGTGTAATACAAATGTACAACAATTATCCAATGAAGCCATAAATAGTGATTAATTGTACCCCAAGCTAATCAGATAATAATGGGCAATTACCTGTGGGCGCATTTCATTTGGGTGCATTTTAAAAAGTAGGGTATTTCATTTGGATGCAGGTAAAGTATTTCAAATGGGTGCATATTTTACAGGGGTAAATAGTACAGGTAAGTGATAAATGATACAGGTGAATATATATTTATTTGCATAAAATACATGCATTGATCTTTGACCCTAAACATGCTAAATACGTATTATTTAAATCAAGGAATATATATAGTCCCTGTTTAAACCATGGCCTTTGAAAGTTAACATTTAAATAAACAAACACTTGTGCGAGCTTTGTTTAAATATGTTAACGAGTAAGAAGTCACGAATTACGATGAATTTACCGGACTTAAATATTTGCACAGACTTGGTTACAAGTATTCCGCTCGAACAGACCTTTGAACTAGTAAAAAGTGCTTCAATTTTAACCTTTTTAGACAGTTCTACGATATCAACATCTTTTTTATTTTAACTGCATTTGCATTGCAGTGTAAACTAGAAGTGGTGCCATCTGAAAAGATGGCCATCTCTGCACTCACCTGTTTGACACAGAAAACAGTCGTTATTGACCCTTGGGGTAATTTCCTCCACATTTTTAAAATCAAATTATTGATAGTCACTACTTTTACTAAGAAAGTATACAAGGATATACGGTTGCTAGGTAGAATTTCCAAAAATGAGTGGTCTTCGAGACTTTCATGAGATTTACCAAATTTGGAATCAATTATTTTGAAAATCCAATTGGTGAAAATGATTGCCCTAATCGAAACAAATCCTAACACTATTGTTGCTAGGTAGAGTTCCAAAAAATAAGTGGTCTTTGACACTTTCAGGAAATTTACCAAAATTGGAATCAAACATTTTTGAAAACCAATTGGTGAAAATGTTTGCCCAAATAGAAACAAATCCTAACAGTATGGTTGCTAGGTAGAATTCCAAAAAATAAGTGGTCTTTGAGACTTTCAGGCTATTTACCAAACTTCTACTGACAAGCTCACATATATAAAACAGACATCTTGGGGCCTCTTGTTTGTATCAAGACCAATATCAAAAATCCGAAAGCTTATTGCCCATCTGCAGCATATATGCAACAATTCTATAACAAAATTAAAACACTAAATCCAAAAATGAGCGAGGAGTTCCACTGACAAGGTCCATCTCATGGACAGACGGACGGACGGATGGGACCAAAACAATATCCCCGCATTTTCTTCAGAAAAGTGCGGGGATAATAAATAATTAAGATATCCTGTAAAAATTCCTACTTAATTCAACCCCTCATTGGTGAACAGGGGGCAAAACATTTTTGTCTGGCTAAGAGGTCTTGTTTATATTTGCATTATTACATTTTACCATCATTTAAAGGATTATTTCCATCAGCTGTTGTTTTTATGTTATTAGATCAAATCGTACAGGTAAATATACAGGTAAAATAATTATGCACTCAAATGAAAGATTTTTATTTGTGCCCAAATGAAGTATTTTTTTTTTGCGCCCATCTGAAATAAATTTTGCGCCCAAATGAAATGCAAATGCGCTCAAATGAAATGCACCGTTACCTGCAATCAGCTGTTGCCTGCAGGTACATGTGTTTAATTAAGTGTTACCTGACAGATTGACTTCGGTTAAGTTCTGTGTTAAAGTCCATTTCTCAACAACTGCGCTTTATAAGACAATGATAATTGCCTTGATAAGTACTATCCAAATCATTGACAATAAGGTGTCTTTGACCTACATTTATGCTTCAGTGAAGTTGGTTAAATTTTGCATTTAAGTCTATTTCTCAATTTTTACTACTATGTATTGTAGCATCATCATATTTCACTGTTACATTCATCTGAAGGAGATCAATCCATTTCACCAACAATTGGATGTCCACGACTTTAATTTATGGTTGAATGACTGTGGTTAAATTTTGCATTTCATCATAATTCAGTAACAAGGAACCAATTTTATGGATGAAATCTGTTGCAATAAATTTGTTGGCGGGGCATTCTTACTAAAGACACATTCTCTAGATTCTTTTTTCTTTAAAAGAAAGTTGAATATCCTAGACACTGTCTACTAGATATCAACAGTTATAGAAGTTTAAGATTGCAATATAATTAATATTCTAAATTGTAATAGAAAGAAATATTTTATACTTTTATAGATTTATTGTTTGTGCAAAGTTACATATGTCCTGCTTTGTTTCACGGTGTTTGGTGGTGTTATTGTCTGCTGAATGTTAATGACAGTTGAGAACAACCATCGTGACAATTAGGAACAAGGGTCATATTGCAGTATTATTTGTTGTAATGCTTTAAAAATTCTTTGAAATTCTTATGCATTTGTAATATTTCTTCACATTTAATCTTGTTAATGTTTGGTGATTTAAGATATAATGTTTTGTGATGTGTTTGAGGTGTTCGATGGTCTCCACTGGTGAAAAGACACACCCCTCTTGGGGTGATTTGTTATTGTATGTCTCTTTCTGCACTGTATGAAGCCAAATATGTGTGGACATTTAAATAAAGTAGTGAGCCATGAAGCACAAAATACAAAAAAAACCAAATGTATACTGAAAACTGTTGAGCCATACAAGCAAGTCTGTTTTTCTGTTTTTATAGTCCCTCTATTGTGGATGGTATATAGTGATCATGTCGTCCGTCCGTTCGTTATTGCGTCTGCCATAGGGTACATACTTTATGGCGAAAATTCCTCCTAGACCACTTGGTGAAATTCAATGAAACTTTCACAGAATGTTCAGTACATATTGCCATTGTGCATCAGCTATTTAAAAATTTGATTTGACTTGAATTTTTTGTTTGTGATTTTTTTACATCTGGAATCAAATGGGGGAGTGGGGGATATGTTTTTGTGAGCTGTGCTCACAGTCTTTCTAGTGTTCCAAGTAGCAAACTTGAAATTTTTTTTTTATGATTTCCAGGAAAGAAGACTTACTCATTGCCAACAAGTAAAGCAGATGATGGAGTTAAAGAACAAAAGGTAAACAAAGAAGGAAGAAATAATAAATTTGGATAATCATGAATACCATTATACATTGTACTTATTTATAACACCCCCCTCCCCCCCGTCCTTGAGCAGACTAATTTTGGACATGACAGGCTGATGTTTTCAAATATTGTTACCTGGTATACAGCAGATAAATTTTAAAATGAGAGCAGGCTAGGATTGGGAATGAGGTTTCAACCCAGCATTATTACATAATCTCTGTATCACTATCTGTATTTTCAGTATTTGAGAACTAAAGATGTATTTGTTGCATCAAAACTGGTTTAATATTTTTAGTTGAGGTTTTTTGTCTCGCCCGCGACGAAAGTCGCGAAAGGGAGACATAGCCGTGCAAAGTATGACGGCGACGGCGGCGTAAACTCAAGTTTTAATACAGAAGCCATTGATGTAGAAACTTTATATTTGGTCCATATGTAGCTTACGGCGAACCCTATCTGTCGGACCCAAAATCATGTGACCTTGACCTATATTTCGCGGTCCAGNGGAGCTGTAGTATCAGGATTTACCGGGCCTTTTTTCAACACGTCATAGTATAGAAAACATCACGTCACAAAGCCATAAACGCCATGAAACTGGTCACATGGGGCGGACATGTTTGTGACGTAGGGCGGACAAACAACAACTAGTCAATCTAAATACCAGAACTCGGATATGGCCTTTTTAGTTGAAGTTTTTTTAAACTGGATTTAATTTTGATGTTTTGAATATATAGAAAGTTCTTGTTAATAAATAAAATTTATTTTCAAAAGTTCATCAAATTCTAATACATGCCCCTTTAAAGTAAGCCCAGGAACATAAACAGTTACAGATGGTTTGAATGGTTTACAAAACCAGTTTTGGTTTTCAGAAAACAAATGGCACACTTGTTTAGGTTTCAAACCAGTTTCAGACCAAAACTATAAAAAAAACTTGACAAATTTCCTAAAACTATATTTATTTTGGGCTGGTAAAATCTCCAGACTAGTGAGCTCGGGCTACTTGTAGTGCATTTGTCTATGCAGATGGTCAAGAGAGTGTTCAACCATACCCATATTTATTCATTTAAGATAGCCATTCCTACATCCTACATTCATTTTAAAGGGAATAGCCTTGAAGATAATGCATATCAGCACTTTGTAGTTTAAATTTTATATATTTTATTATTAGATAAGAATTCCTCAAGATTTGGAGAAAGAGATTGTTGATTTAATCCAGGATGAATACAAACAAGAAAAAATTTCCAAGGACCTGTCAAAAAGGCTGACATCAAAGAAATTAATGGTAAGGTTGTCCTTTACAATACCTGTTTATTCCTAGTATTTATTTAATGCATATGGAATGAACAGTTACAATATATGAAATTGTAACAGACCTAATCGCATGATAATACAAAGAGTATATTAAAGCAACATGAGCTGTATTTTTTAACTTTTAGCTCACCTGTCCTAAAAGGCCATGTTAGCTATTGCCATCACTTGGCATCGGTTGGGGTCCAACCGTCGTAAACTTTTTTCAAAATCTTCTCCTCTGAAACCGCTGGGCCAATTTTAACCAAACTTGGCCTGAATCATTACCAGGGTATACGTATCTAGATTCAAAATTTTGTTCGATTAGTCCAAGGACCAAACAACATGACTGTTGTTACTAAAAATAGCACACAGGGGTTAATTGCTGTTTTTTGCAAATAACTCAAAAACTGTTACAGATATAAAAAATTTGACACTGACTAAAGTGATCAGCATGACAAGATCTACCTGCCCTGAAATTTTGAAGAAAAAACGAAAACCCATCCTAGAGTAATTGCCCTTTTCAAAATTTTATATTCTTTATTTTTTGTCAAAAAAAACTAAAACAGATAGACGTCTACTTTAAATTGCAAAAATGTTCAGCATATCAAGATCTACCCACCTAGAATTTTTGAAGAAAATCTTAATACAAATAGAGGAGTTATTGCACTTTGTTGGTCAAATTTTTTGTAACTTTATACATTTTGCCTTGTATTTCAATAAAGATTTGAGATAGAGGTTAAGATTTAAAGCAAAAATGTTAAGTTTGTCAAGGACAACATTTTATCCTGATGATGGAAGTTGTGGACCTCATCCAAGATGGCCGCCAGCGGGGAACTTAGTTTAGCATTGGACCCTATGGGAAAACACATTCAAAGATCTTCTCCTCTGAGAGTACTTGGGCAATGAAACCATACTTGGTCACAACTGTCCTTAGTTGATCCCCTTTCAAAAATGTGTCCGGCAAGTTCCTGTGGAGATCCAAGATGGCTGCCAGCAGACAAAATAGTTTAACATTGGACCCTATGGGAATAAACATGCAAAGATCTTCTCCTCTGTGACCTCTCGGCCAAATAGAACCATACTTGGTCACAACTGTCCTAAGTTGGTCCCCTTTGAAAAATATGTCTGGCAAGTTCCCATCAGATCCAAGATGGCCGCCAGCGTACAACATTGGACCTTATTGGAAAACACATTCAAAGATCTTTTCCTCTGAGACTACTTGGCCAACTGGAACCATACTTGCAGGGATGGCGCTGGGCTTTGCCAATGTCGCAATTTGCGATTTTATTAACCAGGTTTTCCATCGGAAAAATCCGGTTATTAAAATGATGAAAATGGCGGGCAGCGGCGGGCGGGCGGGTGGCTGCCAAATGGGTACATCATTTGTCCACAACAAATCTCCTATAGTATTTGAGACAGGAAGTTTTTATTTTGCAGTTCAATTGTACATAAATCAAAGGTGTGCATGGTACTTTGATTTTGATTTTTGACAATTTATGTCAAAAATATCACTTGTTGATCTTAGTCATTTTTACGTCAAATTTTTAACATTTGGGTACCCCCTTTGTCCAGAGCAAATCTCCTACAGTATTTGAGACAGGAAGTTTTTATTTTGCAGATTAGTTGTGCATATATCAAAGGTGTACATGGTACTTTGATTTTGATTTTTGATAATTTATGTCAAAAATATCAGTTGTTGAACTTAGTTATTTTTATGTCAAATTTTTAAGGTGGTTGGCCACCGTATTGCGAAGACCGGGTTCCAAAGAATGCACTACAGCTAATGCTTTTTATATAATATACTTCAAACTGCTATAAGCTATGGCTATGTAAGCGATCAAAACAGCAAAATACCAACTAATAACGTAGTTTTTGGTGAAACAATTTCATAGATCTCGTTTATTGCCACATAATAACAAGAACTCTGTTGCAGCGTAATGAACATACGGTCTTCAGATTATTTGTGTAAATCGGCTGTGTGTGTTAATTTCTATTGCAGCCGAATCTTGTTGATATTATCAGTTCCTTGAAAACAATCAACTAGGCGACAGTTGCTTTATGTAGTGAATGAATGATTCTAATTGACAAATTAAATGAGGCTTATTTTAAGCCGAAATTTGATTATAATTTTATTAAACCAATTTATGCTGAGAGTTAACATGAGATGCGCACGCAGATCTAGAGGTCACTGTTCAGAGAGGTAACTGATCACATAAGAAGAAGTTAGGGTGGGTGATAAACAAAACCCAGGGAGGGCATGTTAACTCTCAGCATAAATTGGTTTAATAAAATTATAATCAAATTTCGGCTTAAAATAAGCCTCATTTAATTTGTCAATTTTATTAAACCAATATGCTGAGAGTTCCCATGAGATTTCAGAGACAATGTGAATCAGTTACAACATCCCAAATTGAAATGGTAAGAAACATAAATTGTTGAAACTGAGGTTTGCTACAATCTCAATATTGAGCACCCTTCAATATAAAAACCCCAAAAATTCTTGACATTATTCAGATTAAAGCTCTGCAAAATCTGTAAGTAAGAAAGTAATATAAACTGCTAGGCTAAAATAAAAACTCATTACTGATAACTTGTATTCTAAACACATTTACATTATGCGACCAGTAAATATATATATATTTTACTGTCTCTTCTTTCTCAAAACCTTAACACTGTAATTGTCATTGTAATGTTGTTTTGTTACATCACGGTTATAAAACTTTCTAAAAGTTGAGTCATGTGCCCAACCAGCGGCTTTTAAAATAACATCAATAGGAGTAGCCATTGAAAAAGCAATACACTGTGCGGTTTAAAGGTTCTAACATTAACACCGGCTAAGCTTAAAACAGTCTTAGTCCACCTAGCTAAAGTCGCCTAAGACACGTGTTGATAAGGCTTAACACAACTCAGAACTAGTTTCCTGGTTTTCCTTAATGCAGAAGTTCTAGATAAGTACTCTTTAATTACAGTCACAATACATAATCTATCGTCTTCAGTATAAGCTGGCAAATCAATTGGAGCCAAATGTTTACCTGGCTTAGATGTTTTNAGTAACTGTACATGGTAGGATCATCTAACCTTGCATGTGCATGCATCTTTGGTGGTAGGTCAGCATCCAGGCAAAGTTAGGTCACTGTGACCTATATTTTTCGCATGAGTGACTTACATTTAAGTTTACGTCTGAGTTCAAATCAAAGTAACTGTACATGGTACAATCATCAAACCTTTCATGTGCATGCATCTTTGGCGATAGGTCAGCATCCAGGCAAAATTAGGTCACTTTGACCTATATTTTCTGCATGATCAACTTACATTCAAGTTTCTGTCCGAGTTCAGATCTAAGTAACTGTACATGGTACAATCATCTAACATTGCATGTGCATGCATCTTTGCAGGTAAGTCAGCATCCAGGCAAAATTAGATCACTTTGACCTTTATTTTCCGCATGATTGACTTACATTCAAGTTTATGTCCGAGTTCAGATCTAAGTAACTGTACATGGCAGGATCATCTAACCTTGCATGTGCATGCATCTTTGGCGGTAAGTCCGCATCCAGGCAAAATTAGGTCACTTTGACCTATATTTTCTGCATCAGTGACTTACATTCAAGTTTACGTCCGAGTTCAGATCTGAGTAACTGTACATGGTACAATCATCTAACTTTGCATGTGTATGCATGTTTGGAGGTAGGTCAGCATCCAGGCAAAATAAGGTCACTTTGACCTATATTTTCTGCATGATTGACTTGCATTCAAGTTTACGTCTGAGTTCAGATCTAAGTAACTGTACATGGTATGATCATCTAACCTTGCATGTGCATGCATTTTTGGGATAGGTCAGCATCCAGGCAAAATTAGGTCACTTCCGTTGATATCTGAATTCAGGTCTCGGTTACTGTACATGGTAAGTATAAGATCATCTAGTCTTTGTATACATGCATAAGGGATGGCAAATGAGCACCCAGGCCAAATTGGGTTTCTGTGTCCATGTGCTATAACGAGGCGAACTTTGTAATCGTTGATAACATATGTTTGTTTCTGTGGACAGCGTCACTTTGTTTCTAGTGGACAGATCATTGTCTCACCCTTGACGAAAGGTGCGGAAAGCGAGACATATGCGTACAAAGTATGGCAGCGGCGACGGCATAAACTTTCATGTTAAGTTTTTGTGATTAGGTCATTTTCTCAGGAATTGTATGTGGTAGGTCAATGTTTTTAGGAGGATTTACGGTACGTAAATCCTTCTTATGCTGTCGCTTGCTTCAGAAAAATCCCGGGTATGAATATGCACTTCGAGATCAAAAATCAATTTTTTGTGGCTAAATTCATTGCCAATTTCTTCTTTAACATTATTGTAAACTGCATAAGAAATATAACATATAAATGTAAGGTTTAAGCATAATTAAAATAGAATTGTCGAGGGAATATTTTAGTAGTTGACATTGTGTCACGTGACAAGTGAATTATAAATAACTTCACATATTACTGTAGTTGTAGAAATAATAATCAATTACCTGTGACCTGAATATTTGTAATGTATCTGAATTTAAAAGATGCAAAAAAAAAAAAAAAAAAAAAAAAAAAAAAAATAAAAATAAATAAATAACTCTAATAATTCAGTATCTGATTAAAAAAATTATATAAATAAAAATAATAAAGCGAGGATTTAGAATTCTTTCTTATTAAGTAAGCGTAGTTTGCACATAGTGCTAATCTGATTAAGAAATGTTCAAAAATGATAACTTGTATAGCTCTTTTATCGATACTGAAAACAATATTAAATTGCCAATATATATTTTTGTTTTAAGTACCCTCTTAGAGACAAAGGATGAACAATTATTCATGTTTTTATTGGCGGATTAAGAGATGAGTTCGGGGTAGGATACCTCCCCTTTTTCCTGATATTTTTTTTAATTTCGTGCAGAATTTGACTGGAACCTCATTGGATCTCCCCTTTTCGAAGGTTGGATCCGCCGGTGTATTTCACTGTCTTTTGACATATTTTTGTTCAGATTTTTAAAGTATTGGTGATACTGACAAATGATCATGTAGGGACGTATATTGATATACGACCTTTAAGTGATAAATGCAAATGCAAACAAAATGTCAGCTCGAATTAAGTATAGCTGTAGAATTTAAACTTATCAATTAGTAATATGCAGAGTTCAAATTCACAGCAACTTCGGTATTTAGTCATTAGTAAACGCTGTAATTTTTTCTCTCTTTTCACAAAAAAAAAAATTAAAAAAAATTACGATACGCATAAATTTGAAGTCTTATTAATGCAACCAAGAGGCGATGTGAAAATTATGTGTTTTTTTTTTGCCAAATTTCGATGCAAGATGTTCCCTTATTTTTTCGGAATCATAATATGGTCAAGATACGGCATTTACATGTGACTTACTTCTTTTATCCATTTTCAATAACATACATTGTACCAACACATTTTTATGGAATCGCTAGATAAGAATTATACTCCCCGTATTATCATCTATTTATGTCCATGCTTACTTATATTAGCTAAAACAGAACATACGTCATTTCTTTAGCACTAACATTGCAGTTTAATTCGAAACCTTTTATATTCCCCGTATTATCAATGATATTTGTCGATGTGCTATAATCAACCAGTTGGACCGACACTAGACACTGGACAGCTTTCAACGGTAAAGAATATAGCCTTGCAATAAACTAGCGTACTAACTAAACCACTACCGAGAGATGTGCGTTTGTCATACCCATTTGCTAGACGAAAAAATATATGAGGCTTTCAACAATGAGAAAACACTAATTAAGAAATAGATTATTGCAAGCGGGCTCTATGCGAATTAGAACATGGGCAGACCTTATATTTGTCAATATTTTATACCGAGCGATAGCGAGGTATAAAATGAAGACAAATGTAAGGTCTGACCATGTTCTAATTCGCATAGAGCCAAACTGCAATAATCTATTTCGATTCTAATATGTTTAACAAGAGTTTTGATCATTCGAAGCGGCTCTTAGAGAACAATATTGGGTTTTGCACTAGAATTGAAATATGTCGGAAAAATGCATACAAGCACACATAAATGAACATAGAGAAATCTATATTAATACAAGTGGCTCATAAGCTTATGAATTAATACAAATAATCTGTTATAAAACATATAAAATACGGATATTTTAAAATCGAAGCGGATATAAGTGTGAGTTGGTTGTATTTCTGATTTATATAACTGCTTAGTTATGTTTATTTGAAGCCAAAAACGGAAAAGAAGAGGAATAAAACCCATATTTATAAATTTATTAACGTTAAAAATTAAAAATCTTATATTTAAATCGTAAAGCATGATTTGCAACATCGATAAGATTTCATTACAACAACACATTCGTTGCTAGGTAACCATTATGTCAATTTCAGTTTCGAGTCTTGAATTTAGTAACTGTTGTAAATTTCTATTATTGTCATTATTTCATGTGGATTTTTGGGTAATTCATTATTTAAAACTTTATTTACATAAAAATTAAATGAATATTGAGTGATTAAATGTGAAATTGTACATTATGAATATCCTTTTGTAAAAAAAAAATATACGCATGTGCGGAAAAATATTGTTGGAATTAGCACATAGCTTTGTTTCCAAAGCGAAAGAAGAGGGTCATATTAGGCCATGTAAAATTAATTATCTGGTTCTCAGATAATGACTTTCAAAAAAATGGTGAGGGAGGGAGGGTATTTAATTTATGTATTTATTTTGTATGCTCATCCATACTCCATCGTTTACTTTTGAGATTTTATGGATAAATATTAAAATATTGTTAAGTATACAAAAATAAGAGAGAACAAAACCATAAGTAAAAAAAAATACTCCAAAGACAATGAAAAACACAAATAGCAAAGACATTACACAAGGACAATATATGTATAGTCCCTGCATCACATAAGTACCACACAGAAAAGAAAAATGTATATTGACCATACCATAAATGGAGTATGCATTATGAATCTTGGAGTCAAAGCAAACTGCAATCATCAAAGACATGAAACAATGAAAGAAAAGACAGATCCAATATACACTGTACCTCACCAGGATATGTCACCTTAAAGAAACTCCTGGAGAAAATTGAATTAGACTCCCTTATAGACAGGGGAATAATTGATGAACCTTGATTAGATCCAATGGGATCCGGTAAATAAGGTGTATTTGTATTATTTACTTGGTCACAAGTTGGTGACAGCAGTACAAGTGGAAGGGTTACAGTCAGATACACTGACCATTTAGATAGAGGAAAATCTATCAAGGAAGTCACAAAAATAAATTCTTGCAATTAGCAAAATGATAGTGGGATCCCCTTCCAGTGACTGCAATGACAGATTCTTTATTTTCGAGTTCAGAACAAGATCTAGAGAGACCCTTTCAAAACATTCTCGTGACTCGTGCATTAAAGGATCTCTGTTTTCTGGTATTTCAGGCAGACTCGCCATACTCCCCTTTCATAATTTCCTTTACGGTTGTTTAATCCGCCAAATTCACAATAAACGATGGGTTAACGCACGAAAACCCGTCAAAAGTGTCAGCGAAATCAACTTTCGTTTTGTTGTTGACAAAACCATTCGAAATATAAACCGGAAGTAGCGATTTCTTTAAAGAAAAGGAAAAATCAAGAGAGCTTCGAATGAAATTTGAGTTTTCTCTCTTTGATCAATTCAAGTGAAAAGGCGGGGAAATTTGAACGCGGATTTTGTTACCATTGTATTTATTTTTTGGGGGCAATAAATACAGGCCAGCGGCCAGGTTTTTGCCCATGCTGCGGTATCTGAGAACCAGATAATTATTTTTACATGGCCTTAGAATCTCTAACAGTACATTGGAGACGTACCCTAGCACTAGTTGCATTGACTTGAGCAGAATTCACTTGATGGACGTCGAACAACGCTACGTCCATGTTTGTCAACATCAATGGATGCGGGATCAGACATAAGATATCAGGCAAAGTACTCTAAAAACACTGTCAGCCATTGCCCGAAAGAGGGGCCAAAAAGACAATTCGAAATACACACGACCATGACCACAGGATAGTCATCGAGTTGGTTGTAAGATGACTTGGCAAATAAAATGGGGAGATGAGTACATTATAACTACAGATGGTGAAAATAGTTTGATTTTTTAAAGAAAATATGAAAGCCAAAATGAAAAATTTTGAAAATTTTAACTGAAGAAAACAAGAGAGCATACAACTCAATCAATGGAGATGTTTATAAGAACTCCACACTTCAAGAAAAAATAATGGATATTGTCAACGATTGAATATAAAAGAGACAAAATTCCTACAGATGCATGGTAAAATTAACCAAATGCAACAACGCTTTTATTGTTCATCTTCTATACCTTCAGCATTTTCTATTTAGTCTTTTGTTGCCCGTAAATAATTCTAAGATTATCTTTTTTTCGAAATTAAAGCGTAAATCCGACTAAACAGTACTTCAGTACTTTGATTTGGTATATAGGTTGGTCTTGAGTAGTACATGACAGTCTGCTATATGCTTTTGTCTGTGACCTCAATTTCAGGGTCCAATGAATATGTTAAGTTTTTGTGCTTATTTTAGTTTCTCAGTAACCATAAGTGGTAGGTCAATGATACTTGGTATGTAGGTTGGTCTTAGGTAGTACACGACAGTCTGTCATATGGCTTTTGTCCTTGACCTCAATTTTACGGTCTAGTGAGTATAAGTTTTTGTGATTAGGTCATTTTCTCAGTTAATGTAAGTGGTAGTTTGATGATATTTGTTATATAGGTTGGTCTTGGGTAGTACATGATATTCTGCTATATGGCTTTTGTCTGTAACCTCAATTTCATGGTCCAGTGAACATGTTAAGTTTTCCAGCATCTATTCATGGTAGGTCAATGATATTTGGTATGTGGATTTATCTTGGGTAGAACATGACAGTCTGCAATATGATTTATATCTGTGACCTCAAATTTCATGGTCCAGTTTGCCATTATGTATAAGTGGTAGGTCAGTGATATTATTTGGTATGTTTGTTGGTCTTGCGTAATACATGGCAGTCTGCCATATCTGACCTCAATTTCATGGTCCAGTGAACATGTCAAGTTACCATTATCTATTAATGGTAGGTCAATAATGTTTGATAAGTGGGTTGGTCTTAGATGGAACATGACAGCCTGTTATTTGGCTTTTGTCCTTAACCTCATTTTCATGGACTAGTGAACATATTTGATTTTTTTCAGTATCTATTAGTGGTAGGTCAATGATATTGGCATTTAGGTTGGTTTTTGGTAATACATTACAGTCTGCAATATTGCTTTTGTCAGTTATCCTAATTTTATAGCCTTGTGAACGTGTCAAGTTTTTTGTCCCCCACCACAATGCGGAGCGGGGACATAGAAATGCCGGGCATCCGTGTGTCCGTCCGTCCGTCCGTCACACTTTCTTGTAAGCACTCTCACGCATACAAATTATAACAGATTTTCATGAAATTTATACCAAATGTTTATATCACTAATACCTTGGTCAAGTTCGAAAATCAGCCTTGGTCGATACTTTTTGACGGAGTTATGGGACTTTGACCAAAATCATGACTCTGTTTTATCCAAAAATTGACCTCGTAAGCGCTCTCATGCCTACAAATTTTAACGGATTTTCATGAAATTTATACCAAATGTTTATACCATTTATACCTTAGTTAAGTTCGAAAATCAGCCTTGGTCGATACTTTTTGACAGAGTTATGGGACTTGATTGAAATAACGACACTGTTTGAGCCAATATTTGACCTTGTAAGCACTCTCATGGCTACAAATTTTAACAGATTTTCATGAAATTTATACCAAATGTTTATACCACTAATACCTTGGTCGAGTTTGAAGATCAGTTTCGGTCTAGACTTTTTGTGGAGTTATTGGACTTTGACCAAAATAACAACACCATTTTAGCCAAAATTTGACCTTGTAAGCACCCTCATGCCTACAAATTTTGACAGATTCTCATGAAATTTATATCAAATGTTTATACCACTAATACCTTGGGTTAAGTTCGAAAGTCAGCCTCGGGCGATATTTTTTTACTGAGTTATGGGTCTTTGTTGAAAATAATGACTCTCTTTTATCCAAAAATTTACCTTATAAGTGCTCTCATGGCAACAAAGTTTGACAGATTTTCATGAAAATTATACCAAATGTTAATTCCACTAATACCTTGGTCAAGTTGGAGTATCTGCTGTGGTGGATCCTTTTTGTTTCCCCACATATTTAATTTTGGAACTGCCCTGAATGTTTGAAAATATTTTAATTTCGTATACTAGTATATTGCATGAGCGGCGGGGGACCCAGGAATTCTATTCTTGTTATAATTTAAGTCCGTTTGAGTCTTCACATCAATTTAGTGACCAAGCAGGGACAGTCGAGACATCAATTTGTGTCCACACTTGTTCATAAAAAAAATCTTCATGCTGTCTATAAATGATGGATTTAGTCATTTCTCATGATACATGTGCTCAAATTGGGATTTATATTTTGTTTGTACAAAACCTGTTAAATGAATTTATAATGATCATACACATTAATGAAAATCAAACTGGTAGGAACAATTTCCTGAAAACAGGTACTTTATTTCATTATTGAAACAGTGTTTTTAGACACTATCATTAAGTTTATGCAGTTTATTTTCCAAGCTCAGTTACGTTGCATGGCAAGATCATCTTACCATGCATCTTTGATGTACATGTAGGTCATCCAGGCATGTATGCAGAAAGTTAGCTGAACATTTTAAATCCAGAGGCCATGATATAAAAAAGTTAAATGTTTCTATTGACCCTGTTGAAATTTTTTTAGCAAGTTAGGCCCAACAAAAAATGCAAAAGCTGGAAATACTTACTCCTTGATATGGTGACATGGTCAGATATATATAGCCAATGCTGAATGTCATACATTATGGATATTATATCAGTGCCTATACATTTTATGAAAAGATATACAAGTAGTTGTACATTATATGAGCATGAAAGGACAGCAGTTTCCAAGCAGCCTTCTTAATTTCATTTATCATAAACCCTGAACTTTAAAGTTGACTCTAATTTCAGGACATGTATACAAGTTTATCTCAGGCAGGATTTAGCCACACACAAATTGATCAGACATTGAACAATACTGTCATACATGGAGGGGATCTGATTGATGCATTAGACTGGTTGTGTCTTAATTTGGCCAATGGTAAGCCTTGTTAAATTTAAATAACTATTTGGTTTAATGCTTATTAAGAGCAAAAATCTGATAAAAAACAAAGAATGAACACATGCTACAATGCCTCTAAAAAGAATGTGGAAATATCATTCCTTCTGGACACAATGTTCATTATTCCATGATGCAGATTCTAATGCTCCAAAGCTTATTTTGTTACAGTTTGTTAAGAGTCAAATAAAGAGAAAATATAAAAAGTGGAAAATTTATAATGTAGATTGTTACTGTCTACAATATAAAGATATTTACACTATCATGACTATTATTATACTCATACTGCCTGCAATTGAGGATGATATCGTAGGTTACCACACAAAGGAAGTAGATCACCTGAGACATTGTCTAGGGTGATATTCTTTTCTGAGTGTGGTAATGTAGTATACCATCCGAAAAGTAAAAGGCAGCATGTGTTATATTATATTGAACATCTTGACTGTATTATTACTTTAAGTAACGTCGACTGTATTATTACTTTATGTAACGTCAATGGCATCACTGTACAATTAGAGTGGGGAGTATACCCGTCAGCTGGGTGGTATACTCCACAGAGGAGTGGTATGCCAAAATACCACCATTACAGTCAACCAATCGAAATTCATGTGAAGATCAAAATTATCACTTAAAAAATTCTCACAGATATGTGTTCAATGCAAAGACAATATCATGGTGAATATGCTTTTCTACAAAATTTTACTCAAACTGAAGAAAATTTACATTCCATTTCTAATAGGGAAGATTCTGATTCATTTCCCTTTTCATACATTGTAGTCTAAAACTTCTAATTTGTAATGTTTATGTGCCAAATAACTTCAATTTTGCTTTTAATTTTAGATCAGCTTCCACAAGGATTTTCAGACACACTGGAAAAAGAAGAATTAAAAAATAGACCAAAATTTGACCATAGCCAACTGGAACCTGGACTGTCTACACCACCCACTGCTTCAAAAGAACCAGAAGATAAAATGCCAAGCATGGTATTAGTGCTATAGTTAAAATAAGTTTTAAGTCAAGTATAACAACAAGAAACAAACATAAAGAAAAAAACAATAACAACAAATAATGAGCATGCTATGAAAAGTAGTGATGTTCCGATGATCGATTATAATCGATAATCGATGGATTTTCACATAAAATCGATTAATCAATTATGATTTTCAATAATCGATAATCGGATGTCAGTTAAATTTGCAGAAAATTAAACATTTTCCTTCTGATAATTCTAGAATGGATGATAAATAGTAATAGAATTGTTTAGCAGAAGTGGAGTTCTTTTAATATAGAGTACTGTTTAGAATTGTTCTCAAGCAAGAGGTTATAAACATGATAAATACACAGGCATTTTCAAATGGACAGTGAAAATTTATGCAATTTATGCAATAAGACCGCACAACAAACATGGTCAGAACCAAACTCTGTAAGCACTATAAGGGTATCCCATTTTAATCGATAATCGAATCGGAAGGTACATCTGATTATTCCGATAATCGATTATGATTTTTGTATCTGATTTCCAACTCTAATAAAAAGAGTACTGCTGTAATACGGGACTTTCGAGATAGGAACTCTCGTGTAATTGAAGGTGGAAATGATCACCTTGGATACCAGTAACTTGGCAGTAAGAAGGAATACTGGACTTCTAAACCTATTGAAATAAATATATACCAATTAAAAAACAACTTTATATATACCAATTAAAAAACAAACTTTATATGAAATTGAAGTGCATTTATAATTTTTCCTATATGACAATTCTTTAAACTAATTTGAATTGATGAAGAAAAAAAAACTTAAACTGAAGTGCTACAAATCAATTAAATATAAATCGCCCTTAGCTCAACAGTGTTCACTAATTAGTGATTCCCTCTCAATGTATTGATTTATTGATTTTTAGCTCACCTGGCCAAAGGCCATGTGAGCTTTTGCCATCACTTGGCGTCCTGCCGTCCGTTCGTCCGTTAACTTTTATTCAAAGATCTTCTCCTCTGAAACTGCTGGGCCAATACTAAGCAAACTTGGCCTGAATCATCACCAGGGTATGCTCTTTCAAGTTTGTGATTTTTATTTCCGTAGACCAAACAACATGGCTGCTGTTACTAAAAATAGAACATAGGGGTAAATTGCTTTTTTTTTGCAAATAACTCAAAAAAAACCGTTACAGATATCAAAAATCTGACAAGGTAAAAATGATCAGCATGATGAGATCTACCAGCCCTGCATTTTTGAAGAATATCAGATAACTCATCTTGGAGTTATTGCCCCTTTTCCGTAAAATTCTTGTTTTTTTGTTTCTGTTAGTCTTATATATTGAAAATGGTAGAAGATAGAAGTGAAGTTTAAATTACAAAATGGTCAGCATAGTAAGATCCACATTTCCTGCAAGTTTGAAGAAAATCTGACAACCCACATAGGAGTTATGGCCCCTTTTTCTTTGAATTTTCATGATTTTTTAACATTTTTACTTTTATTTAAAAAACTGTTTGAGATGGAGGTTAAATGTGAATTACAAAAGTGTTGAGCATTTCCAGGACTACAATTTCTACATATGTCCGGCAGATTAGCATCTCATCCAAGATGGCTGCCACTAGGGAACATAGTTTAACATAGGACCCTATGGGGAATGCATTCAAAGATCTTCTCCTCTGAAACCACTGAGCCAATGTGGACCAAATTTTGTCACAATAGTCCTCAGGGGCCCCCTTTAAAGTTTGTGATTTTCGTGGTTGTACCTCATCCAAGATGGCCACCAGCGGGGAACACAGTTTAACATAGGGACCCTATGGAAATACATTCAAAGGTCTTTTCTCCTGAAACCACTTTAAGCCAATAGGAACCAAACTTGGATACAATTGTCCTTGGTTGGTCCCCTTTAAAGTTTGTGATTTTTATGTTTGTACCTCATCCAAGATGGTCGTCCGCACAGGACATAGTTTAACATAGGACCCTATGTGAAATGTATTCAAAGATCTTCTTCTCTTAAACTACTGAGCCAATTGGAACCAAACTTGATCACAATAGTCTTTAGGTGGTCCCCTTGAAAGTTTTTGATTTTTATGTTCATACTTAATTGAAAGTGGCTGCCAGCAGAGAACATAGTTTAACATAGGGACCCTACGGGAAATGCATCCAAAGATTTTCTCCTCTGAAACTACCAAGCCAAATTCAACCAAACTTGGTTACAATAGTCCTTGGCTTGTCCCCTTCAAAGTTTGTGATTTTGATGTTCGTACCTCATCCAAGATGGCCGCCAGCGTGGAACATAGTTTAATATAGGGACCCTTTGGGAAATGCATTCACATGTCTTCTCCTCTGAACCTACTGAGCCAATTGGAACCAAGTTTGGTTACGATTGTCTTTGGGTGTTCCCTTTCAAAGTTTGTAATTTTTATGTTTGTAACTCATCCAAGATTGAAAATGTAACATCTGGTGAACTGATTTAGTAGAATGAGTGGTCTCTTCGTGACAATGAATAAAACCAGTCACCAGGTGAGCAATACAGGCTCATGTGAGCCACTAGTTTACGTATAAAAATAGATCTGTTTCTGGAGTGAATACGATTTCAAAAGTCCTGTATTTTAGTTTGTCATTCTTAGGTTCAAGCATTATTTATATAAAGGTGATATAACCTCACTTCCATTTTAAAATTGTATTCTATGAAAGGAATAGTTGTATAATGACAACACACATGTCTGTGTCTAAATAAATGAAAGTTTAATGAACTACAAAGGATATAGTCTGACATCCAAAATTTGCATGCAAGTGTATTTTTGGTTGACTGATGGCTTCTGAGAAAATTAGATCTCTTTTGCCTGTATTTTCCACTTTGTTTTCCTATAGTCAACTTTACGTCCAAGATTGGATCTAAGTCACTGAACATGGTTGGATAGCATAACCTTGCACATGCATGCATTTCTTATGGCAGTTTATTATCCAGGCAAAATCAGGTCACTTTTACTTGTATTTTAAGCTTGATTGAATTGCATTTAAATTTAAGTTTGAGTTCATATCTTATAAATTAATTATTGTATATGGTAAGCATTTACCATTTTAAATAAATGTATTTTGGATTGAATTTATTTTGACACTTTCATTAAGTAAAAGAAAAGCCTTTCTAAACTTTCAAATCATATGAAATTTAATAATGAGCAACTTTGTAATAGTTTTTGGATTTATTTACAGAAGTCTGAGAAGATGTCTAATATGAAGGACTGGATTCTACAGTATGCTGATAATAGCTCTGATGATTCTACTAACCAATCAGATGAAGAATATGATCCTGTAAGTTGGCATATCTTATTGTCCTGTCCTCAAAAGTGTTGGTAAAACTTATCTTGAAGATTTTAATTTTTATATGAACGCAAAAATTTTTGCGGTTGTATAATGGCATGGTGCTGTCGTCATCGTTGTCTCCTTCGTCATTGTCATCTGTACGCACTTTTGTTTTTGGTCAATAACTTAGGTTTCCTTGTGAAATTTTAACACAATGGTCCTTGGCACAAAAGGAAGGCTTGGATCAGTTTTGGTCATTGTTGCCCCACCCATTTTTAAAAAGGGGGCCAAAAAGGGTTAAATTGGGTGTTTTAACATATGTGGCTGTAGAAACTTTATTATTTATCAGATTTTGATGAGGTTTGGAAATTTACAATCTACAGTGTGCCAATGAAATTCACATCGCATGTATCGTTCATTAGATAAAGGGGGCCCAAAAGGGGCCAATTTCAAAAATTAGATATTTTTTTAGTCCGTTTTTGATGCAGTTTTTTGCGAAGCATTCTGTTTGAAAAATTAATAAACACTGCACCTTCAGATTTTTGTCTCGCCGCGACGAAAGGCGCTTAAAGCGAGACATATGGGTACAAAGTATGACCGCGGCGGCGTAAACTTTCATGTTAAGTTTTTGTGATTAGGTCACTTTCTAAGTAACTATAAGTGGTAGGTCAATGATATTTGGTATATAGGTTGGTCTTGAGTAGTACATGACAGTCTGCTACATGGCTTTTGTCTGTGACCTCAATTTCACGGTCCAATGAACATGTTAAGTTTTTGTGCTAAGTTTAGCTTCTCAGTAACTATTAGTGGTAGGTCAATGATATATGGTATGTAAGTTTGTCTTAGGTTGTACATGACAGTCTGTCATAAGGCTTTTGTCCTTGA